>JAODAL010003082.1:0-180740 GCA_025379985.1 Phyllomedusa bahiana
GCCCCAATTGCCCAGGTCACCGATTAGTTGTGGTCCCCCTTCACATTTCCCCTTTAAAAAAAATGGTCCTCTTTAAAAAAACCCATTTTTTAAAAATAATTTTTTACTGCAATTTTTATTCTCAATTCCCAACAGTTCATTTTGCTGGTTTTTTCTGTTTGGAACTAAAAGACACCAAGGTTTCATGACAAAACCCCTATTCCATCTCACAGCCTTATTATGTTTTGTAGTCCATTTGAGTTTGGCAATCTCTTGGCTTGTGCACTCAGCTGCCTCTTTTTTAACCAGTGCAGGGTAATCCAAATTCTAGTTCCCACCTTCCCTGAAATTTTCAGTCGGATTGACGCCCAGTGAGTAACATTTTTTTGTAGGGACTCACCTGCTCTGGGGTCCCCTTGACGTTTTGGGGTGAGCTTAAAACAATTTTTTTATCAAATACTGTAAAAAAGAGTCCAGGTTTTCATATTTTCTTGCAGTAATGCATTTCCTATTCCATATACCCTTAGGTTTTACTTATCTTTTGGGCCCCTGATATTTGTTTAGGGGTATACTATTGCCTTTTCAGTGTGCACCCATGTTTCTTTTTTTAGAAAAATTTTTGATGTGCACAGCCTTATTATGTTTTTGTAGTCCATTTGAGATTTGGGAATCTCATTGGGTTTTCTAAATCAGTGCCTCTTTTAAAACCCTGCAGATAATCCAATTGCTAGTTCCTCCCTTCCCTAAGTTTTCAGTCTGGATTTACGCCTATGAGGTAACATGTTTAGTGTAGGGACTCACCCGCTCTGGGGTCCCCCCTTGAGTTTTGGGGGGTGAGCTTAATCATCCTTTTATCAAATACTGTAAACTTAGAGTCCCAGGTTTTTTTATATTTTCCTTTGCATAATGCATTTCCCAAATTCCTATATACCTTTAGGTTTTTTCTTAGTCTTTAGTGTGCCACTGATTTTGTGTTGATGTATACTATTGCCTTTTCATGTGCACCATGCTTTCTTTTTTCAGAATATTTTTAAATTTCACAGCCTATTTTTGTTTTGTGTCCTTTGAGATTGCAATTTTCATTGGCTTCTGCACTCACTGCCTCTTTAACCTCAGGATAATCCAATTGCTAGTTTCCCACCATTCCCTGAAGTTCGTCTGGGTTGACGCCCATGAGGTTTTCATTTTTATGTAGGGGCTCACCTGCTCTGGGGTCCCCCTTTACGTTTTGGGAGGGGAGCTTTTAAAACAATCTTTTATCAAAAAACGTAAACTAAGATCCCCCGGTTTTTATTTTTTCCTTACATAATGCATTTCCAAATTCCTATATACCTGAGGGTTTTACTTAGTCTTTAGGTGCCCGATATTTTTTTAGGTGTATACTATTGCCTTTTCAGTGGCACCTACTTGCTTTTTTTTGAATATATTTTAGATGTGCACAGCCCTTTTTAGTTTTGTAGTCCATTTGAGATTGGCAATCCATTGGCTTGCTGCACCAGCTGCCCTTTAAACCAGGCAGATAAACCAATTGTAGTTCCTACCTTTCCCTAAGTTGCATTGGGTTGACGCTAGTGAGGAAAAAGTTTAGTGTAGGGGGCTCACCGTCGGGATCCCCCCTTTACGTTTTGGGTGATTAAAACAACTTTTATCAAATACTGTAAACTTAGGTCCCGGTTTTTCATATTTTCCTTGCGTAATGCATTTTCCAATATTTCCCATATACCCTTTAGGTTTTACTTTGTCTTTAGTTGCCCTGATATTTGGGGTTTGATGTAATATTTCCTTTTCATGTGCACCTATGCTTGCTTTTTTTGAAAATTTTTTTAGATTTCACAGCCTTATTATTTTTTAGTCCATTTGGATTGGGAATCTCATTGGGTTGCTGCATCACTGCCTCTTTTAAACCCGGGGAGGTAAACCCAAATTTTAGTTCCTCCATTCCCCGAAGTTGCATCTGGTTTTACCCTAGTGAGGTAAATGTTTTTGTTAGGGATCACCTCCTGGGATCCCCTTTACTTTTGGGAGGGGAGCTTTAAAACAAACTTGATCAAATACGTAAACTAAGAGTCCCCGGTTTTTCATATTTTCCCTTTCAGTAATGATTTTCCAATATTCCTATATACCCCGAGGTTTTACTTAGTCTTTTGTGTGCCACTGAATTTGTGTTAGATGTATAATTGCCCTTTTTAGTGTGCACCTTGTTATTTTTCAAAGTAATTTTGAGGCACCCTTATTTTGTTTTGTAGTCCATTTGAGATTGGCAATCTCATTGGTTGCTGCACCAGCTCCTCTTTTTAAACCTTTTCAGGATAATCCAATTGCTGTTTTCCCACCATTCCCTAAATTGCAGTCTGGATTGCGCCTAGTAGGTAACTTTTATGTAGGGACTCACCTGCTCTGGGTCCCCTGCGTTTTGGGAGTGAGTTAAACAAAATTTTATCAAATACTGTAAACTAAGAGTCCCGGTTTTTCATATTTTCTTGCAGTATGCTTTTTCCCAAAATTTTTATATACCTTTAGGGTTTTACTTAGTCTTTAGTTGCCACTGATATTTGTGTTAGATGTATACATTGCCTTTTTAGTGTGCACCCATCTTGCTTTTTTCAGAATTATTTTAGATGTGCACACCTTTTTAGTTTTGTGTCCTTTGGATTTGGGAATCCATTGGGTTGCTGCACCGCTGCCTCTTTTTAAACCAGTGCAGGATTACCAATTGCTGTTCCCACCATTTCCCCGAAGTTGCAGTTGGATTGACCCCCTAGTGAGGGGAACATTTTAGTGTGGGACTCACCCGCCTGGGATCCCCTTGCGTTTTGGGGGGTGAGCTTAATACAACTTTGACAAATACTGTAAAATAAGAGTCCCAGGTTTTTCATATTTTCCCTTTCGTAAGCATTTTCCAAAATTCCCATATACCTTAGATTTTACTTTTCTTTTGGTGCCACTGATATTGTGTTAGATGTAACTATTCCTTTTCAGTGGCACCCTTCTTGCTTTTTTTAGAAAATATTTTAGATTGCCAACCTTTTTAGTTTGGGAAAAAAATATTTCCATTTACTCCTTCACTTTAGAAATTTTTTTTACATTTTCAATGGTTTTTTGGGGGCTGTTTCCTCAAAATTTTTTAACGTGGCTGAAATATTTTTTTTAAAATTTTTTTGGGGATGCTGCTTTGAAACAGCAATACTACAGGTCCAAACTAAAAAATGGGTTTCTAACAGAATTGTTCTTCACAATGGTCAAGAGGGCTCAAGGGGGGTGCTGTCAGAAAAAGGAATAGGGAGGGACACGTTAATGGACACATATTTCAAAAATTTCTTGTTCTTGCAAGAATTTAACATAGCATCAATCCCCTTTTTTGAGACAACCATTTAAAACAATTTTTAAAAAAAGAAACAAAGACATGGTGGATTCCACCCGATTTTAAAAATGTGTTCTCTAGAATTAAAGTACTAAAAAACTTGCATGTACAAAATAGCTGCTAAAAAAATTCCTCTGAATTGTACAGGGAGTACAGAAAACTTGACCAGATGTTGGCTATTCAGAGGACATGGAGTATGGAGCACAGACAGAGAACAAAGTACAGAGACCATTTCCTCCAGCACGTTGAGTTAAAATGAGAAAAAGAATGCCAAGATAAAGGGCACCTTGGGTGTAACAGGAGCGTTATACCACCAATATTTCCAAGTGAAGCTCAATTGTCCACACTCATACGGAGGGCAAGCGCTACCCAGGTATTGACTTTGTACTGAGGAAGGCTGGAGTTCTCAACACTTCCGCTTTCTCCACTCTGCTTCAGCACGACAGTTTTTCGTTGCTGCGTCATCAGGGCATTTTAACCTGCGTGTTAATAGATGACGGACGCCAGCCTGGGCTCTCACTGCACCCACTGTAACTCTGGCCCTGGGTCATGCTGTGGCCCAGGACAGGTATAGTCAATGTCCAGTGAAACTAAAATGGTGGTTGAAAGACTCCTTTTTCCGGCACTTTTTAAATGGGGGGTCATGTAGGTTTGGGGCTCATGCTGTGGCCCAGGACAGGTAAAGTCGATGTCCATTGAAACTAAAAAGGTGGTTGAAAGACTTCCTTTTTCCGGCACTTTTTAAATGTGGGGTCATGCAGGTTTGGGGCTCATGCTGTGGCCCAGGACAGGTATAGTCAATGTCCAGTGAAACTAAAATGGTGGTCTAAAGACTCCTTTTTCCCGGCACTTTTTAAATGTGGGGGTCATGCAGGTTTGGGGCTCATGCTGTGGCCCAGGACAGGTATAGTCAATGTCTAGTGAAACTAAAATGGTGGTTGAAAGACTCCTTTTTCCGGCACTTTTTAAATGTGGGGGTCATGCAGGTTTGGGGCTCATGCTGCGTTCCAGGACAGGGATATTCAATTTCCAGTTCAAGTAAAATGATGTTCATTTTCATACTGCCTTCTGGCACTTTTTAATTTGTGGGTGATGCAGGTTTAAGGGTCATGCTTTGGTACAAGACAGGGATAGTGAATGGTGTGTGACTTTTTTTCTGTGGCTTTTATAGCCTAAGTGTTGTGCCTAAGATGTAGCAGGTATCCATTTGACTGTTGTGGCTGTTAATTCCAGCTTCTCCAGCCCTGTTTGGGTGTAAGAATGAAGGTGTTGTTGCTCTCCCATAGACTTGTCGATAGCCAACGTAATCGCTCAACACTAATTATGAATATACAGTTTATCATTCAAATCACAATTCTAGACAAACAATCTAACAAAACTACACAATAATACACAATTGTGCTGTTCATGTCTTGAGTAAACATCTACAGTGCACAGTTAAAAATTAAGTAAATCTTTGTGCTTATGATGATCTCAAGAACTAAAAAAGATGTTTTAATTATAGAAACAAGCTTAGAAGTATACATTCAGCAAGTGCTTTGCTATTTAGACGAGGACATAAAAACCTGATAAATATGTTCTTCAAAAAAAATGGTTAGTGCGAACCATGCTTTGATGCAAACAACTTTCAGAATACCTCAAAAGAAGTGCGAGAGATGCATAAAACTGGAAAAACATTGGTAAAGCCCAGGTATATATCAATTATGTTAGGAAAACTATCTATAAAAGGTGACATTTTCAGGACAAAGAGAAATCCTGAAAGAGGTGAGAAAGGACTCAGGATAACATTAATAGACCCCTAGAAAACTTCAGTGAAAAGCGCTATTAAAATACCCACCATTAGAAAACCAGTGAACAAGAACCATGTTCATGGAAGAACAGCACAAAGGAAATTGCTGCTGTCAGAGACATTACAGACCATCTCATGTTTGCCTAAGGCTATTCTGATGTTGCAAACGTTCTATGGACAGATGAGACAAAAGTGAAACTTTTTAGCACAGATTAATAATGATTTGTTCGAGGTAGGAAAAAAAACACTGCCCACCAACACCAGAATCTTAATACCAACTGTAAAGCACGAAGGATGGGGCATCATGGTTTTGGATTGCTTTGCTTCATCATGGCCTTGGGGCCTTGCAATTGTTAAGGGTACAATAAATTTAACCCCATCCTGACAGCCGATCAAAATAATATCCCTTGTTTTTTTCCTACCTGCCTTCCAGGAGCCATGACTTTTTTTTATTTTCCATCTATATAGACCTATGAGTGCTTTTATTTTGCTTGAAAATATGTACTTAATGTTGTATTTGACTGTAGCATAGAATATACTGGGAAAAATTCTAAGGCCGCGTATTGGCGCCGAACTGCGCGCCGGATTTGCGCTTCAGTACGGCGCCAATCCGCGGCAGCAATTACGGTAATCCACTGCTCTCATTGAGAACAGTGGAATCCGTCGCTCCTCCCCGCTCGGCGACTCCGCTGCGGGGGGAGAACGTGACAGGCACATTATTTACGGCGCGGACGCGCCGTAAACAATGTATTGTCTATGGGGCCGGGAGCGGCGCCCCGCCGCGCTCCGGCCCCGCCCCTGTCCCGCCCCTTAGTCACGGCGGATTTGTGCGCTCAATATGGCGCACAAATCCGTCGGGAATAAGCCGTGTGAACACGGCCTAAGTGGCGTGAAATGTGAAAAAAAATGTACTTATGCCATGTTTGTGTGGGTTTGTTTTTAAGGCATTAACTCTTCAGTATAAATGATGTGTTTATCTGTATTCTGCAGGTCGATCTGATTTTGTTGATACCAAACATATTGGTTTTTCATTATGTTTTAGTACTGTAAAAAAAAAAAGAATACTGGCAGTCGTTCCGACTTACATACGTCCCCTAGTTACAAATGGAGATGTATGGGGCTGGCTGACATTCAATACTGAGTCACGCACCATGATAACCAAGTGCCAGCATGCCACATCTGCACATGAGATACAGAACATTAGGTGAAATCTTCTAAAAAAGGGCACAGACAGCAAAACAAATGTAAAAAACGGTTCCCTGCACTATCCAAAACTAAAAAAAATGTTTTTTGCTGGAATTACTTTTAATAACTATACCTGTTCCGACTTATATACAATTTCAACTTAAGAACTAACCTACAGTCCCTATCCCATTTGTAACCCGGGGACTGCCTGTATAAACATTTTCTATTACTCAAATTTGTGCTGCAGTGCTATTTTCTGTGCCCAATAACTATTTTCTTCCACATATGGTCCTGAATGAGGGGGCATTTTTTACGGGTTGAAGTGTACTTTTTACTGGTACCATTCTGGGGTAGATGCGACTTTTTGAACACTTTTTATTCTAATTTTTAGGGGATGTGAAATGTGTAAAAAAAAATAAATTTTGATGTTTGGAGTTTTTTTCCCTTCTATTTTCAGCGTTCAGGATAAATGATGTTATATTTTACTAGATCAACCTTTTACAGATGTGGAAATACCAATTGGTGTATGTGTAACTTATTATTTTTTATGTTTGTAAAATGTCAAAAGGGGGGTGATTTGAGCTTTTAATACTTATTTATTCTTATTTGTTTAAACGTTTTTTTCCGTTTTTCTTTTACTTTAACTTTTATTCCCCCTAGGGTACTTGACCACTAGGGGGTGCGATCGTCAGTGCGCCCTTCCGCATGGTATAAATAATGCAGAAGGATGTACAAAAATGGTGGTTCTATCACTTCCTGCCTTCATAATTTATCGGCACCCAGCGATCTATCCAAGGGGGTTGCCGATTGGAGTGAGAAACTGTTTATTATTCAATTCAATGCCATGGCTGTGATTGTCAAACAGCAGAGAACAGAGCCAGCTCCATTCTCTGCTGTTTAATGGTGAATGGCAGCGCGATCCCGCTACACAGTCCCCTGGTGTTAGCTGCTAATTGCAGCTAACACCCGGCGGTTACAGTGTGGAAGGCCATCTATATGAATGAATGTCGCGCACCGTTTCTCACTCCGATTAGGACACCTGCCGCAAAATCGTGGGGTTCTGATCAGTGAACATGGCAGCTGGAAGTCTTTTGAAGGCTTTCATAAAAAAAACCTGCCATGTTTTCGTTTCCCCCATTTTTCCCGGTTTCCCCCCAGGGGAAGTTTCCCCGTCTTTGTACCCCCAAAATGCATTGTTGTTCAATCCCTTAAGTGAGAAACGATTGAAAACCCCCTAGTGGGAAGCACCCTAGTGGGCCCAAAAATTTTCCTTTTTAAAAAAAAAAATTTTTTTAAAAAGTGAAAAAAAAAAATTAAAAAAATTAAAAGTTCAAAACCCCCCTTTCTTTTGCCTTTTTCAAATAAAAACCCCCTAAAAAAAAAAATTTTACACTATCTTTATCACTCGGTCCAAAAATGTCCGATCTTTTAAAAAAATTATAAAATTTTTATCCTGTTTTCAAAAACACTGTAAAAGAAAAAAAATCCAAACGCAAAAAATTGCAACTTTTTGGGGGTAAATTCATGTCCCATAAAAATTTGGAAAAAAAAATAATTTAAAAAAGCTACATGATTTCCCAAAATGCTAGCAATAAAAAGAAAAAATTCCCCCCCCACAGAATGTCACAGAATGTGGCGCGCTAAAAGCAATTTCAAAAAAAGAAAAAAGATTGGAGTTTTTTTTTTCGCTACCAAAACATAAAGGAAACCCTTTCATGTTTTGGGGAGTGGCAGATGATATCAAAATTGTAGAATACAGATTTTCATTCTTTTTACCGCAGATTGAACGCTATAAAAAAACAAAACACCTGCAAACATGGGGCCCAAATACTTTTTTTTTTACATTTTTCCCCACCTTTGAAATTTTTTTGCGGTTTCCCAGTATATTCTATAGTACAGTAATAAAACAATTTGAAAATACATCTTGTCCCCCAAAATAAAAGCAATCATAAAAATCTTTGTAAGGGGCAAAAAATAAAAATTTTATGACCTCGGAAGGCGAGGAGGAAAAAAGGGCCCCGGTGTCAGGGGGTAAAAAAAATTTGATTTATATTTTGGAATTGCCAAGGATAAAGTTCATCTGATGCTTTTTTAGTTTTGTTTTGTCTGGTCTTGAAAGTAGGTGGAAATAATGTATCCAAACCAAACTATGGGCCTTTTTTATTAAACCTGTCTAAGGGGAGCATTCATACGGCGGGTTTGAACACTGATTCTGGGTGTGGATTACGGTGTACAGTACGATGCTTATTTTACAAGAGTATTATTGGTGCATAATGTCCATGCCTAAAGAGAATTGACATGTCAATTATTTGACGCGTGTTATGTGCCGACAATAAAGTGCCCAAAGAAATCCACCACAGGCATTCCTTGTCGTTTCCTCGTTCAAATTCTGGGTTGGCAAGTGCAGAATTTGAACGAGGAAACTAACGCGATAGTGCTGTGCAAACTCACCCTAGTACTAAACATTTTTGTTGTTGCTCATAGCAACCAATCAGAGCTCAGCTTTTACTTTGAAAATTGCTCTGGGAAAATGAAAGCTGAGCTCTAATTGGTTGCTATGGGCATCAAAGATAGTTTTACTGCTAGACAGTTTGGATAAAAGAGGCTATATAGTTCAAAGCTTTCCCACCTCTCAAGGGTTCATTTTAAGGTTTCTATTATCTTCACACCTTAACCCATTTCTACTACTCTAACATAAAAAGC
Organism: Phyllomedusa bahiana; assembly: GCA_025379985.1. NCBI lineage: Eukaryota > Metazoa > Chordata > Amphibia > Anura > Hylidae > Phyllomedusa > Phyllomedusa bahiana. Next base: position 9,018 of record JAODAL010003082.1, read on the forward strand.
CTTATCATGGTGTTTAGGAAACCCAGTTAAAGCATATCAAAGTTGCATATCAACGGCTCACATTTGTGTAGTTCATGAAAAAACTACAGTATAATCAAGATATATAAAAATCAAAGACCTAGGGAGGGGGTTTATTCATAACTGTAAGGGTGAATGCAACAATGATATTGGTCATTCAGGGAATGAACAGGGAAAGAGTCTTCATGTTGCACCATTTAAAGGGGTTTTGCCAAGAAATTACTTCCTTACCTCTTAATCTGCTCAGAAGAGACTATAAACAAAGCACGAAGCCTCACAGTGGGAGAGAGAGGGGGCTGAGAACACAGCCAGGAAGCAGGGAGCGTGTGCAATGTTCACTGAAATAATTACCCTTACAACCAGTGGATTCTGTATATAAAAGACACAGGGCTGATTCATTGCTTTTTCTCCACAGTCCCTTCAAGCTCCTTCATGTTCCCTGTCATCAGATAAGAAGTGCAGACAATGCAAGCTGGTCGTGTCTAATGTAAACTTTTAAGTAACTGAGGGCATGTAAGGAAGGCTGTAGCTCTCAGAGGCTTCACTTCAGAAAAGTGATTAAATACTCATTTTGGAGGATCCTATGTCAACATTATATCGTGGCAAAACCCCTTTAAAGGGGTTGTCTCACTACATTGATGCATCTTACCTCAGTCCTGTTTTCTTGGTTTCACTTTGAATTCAGAGACATGTTTGCTGGCTTCTACTAGGCTGCAGTAGAAGCCAGGTCTGTAGCTATAGCAACCAGTGCTGGCAGCCTATCAGGAGAGATCAAACAGGTCTATAGCTATAGGGACCTGAGGAGCTGATGCAGCCCATACAAGAGGGGATGTCTAGGAATAGGTAGGACACTCTTAATGGACATATATTGCAAAGTGACTTGTTTTTGCAAGATCTTTAACATAAAAAGCAATCCTTGTAGCAAGACAACACCTTTAAATTATATCCCTGAAAAGCTGGCCACTTTTGATAAAAATGGACATGTTGGCACCACTCACACATCGCACCACCAGACGCCCGCAGCCTTGGCACACACCTCGACTCGTTTCTCAGCGAAAGTTCCAGGTGTGCTGAGCGGCTGTGGAGAAAGTCAAAGCTACCTGCAGACTTTCTCCACTACAAATTCATGCTCTAGACTTATAACACTGCCCTTCACTGCGCCAAACAAAAATATTTCACCTCCCTCATCTCCACACTACACAACAACCCAAAATGCCTCTTTGACACCTTCCACTCCCTCCTAAGGCCTAAAGCTCAGGCTCCGGTCACTGACCTCTGTGCTGAAGACCTGGCCACTCACTTCAAAGACAAAATTGAAAATTTCCGGCAATACATCTCATTACAATCCCCAAATAATACCCATCCTGTCCCTCCCCGCACGTCCTCTAATCTACTCGCAGCCCTTGACCCCACGACAGAGGAAGAAGTTCCGGGCCCTCTCCTGTCTGCTCGCCCACCACCTTCTCTACTGACCCCATTCCATCCCACCGCGTCCAGTCTATGTATCCAGCTGGCCTCTCTCAACATACTGCTAGCGGGAACCTCTCTCTCTCCACTGGGTTCTTTCCATCTTCCTTCAAACACGCCATCATAACCCCTTTACTAAAAACGCCCTCTCTGGACCCGTCTTGCTGATAACTACCGACCAGTCTCTAACCTGCCCTTCATCTCTAAATCCTGGAACGTTGGTCTACTTTCGCCAAATTTCCGCTATCACTTGCTAACCTCTTCTTGACCCGCTGCAATCAGGTTTCCGCACCCTACACTCCACGAAAACTGCCTAGTTAAAGTCTCAAATGACCTCCTAACAGCAAAATCTCAGGTAACACCATTGTTGCTTCTCTTGGATCTCTCTGCAGCATTTAACACTGGGGATCACCAAACTTCTCCTCAGCATGCTCAGCCCATTGGCCTCCAGGACACCGCTCTCGCTTGGTTCTTCCTACCTCTCTGACCGCTCCTTCAGTGCCCCTCGTTTCTGGTTCCACCTCCTCTCCTCTTCCTCTTGCTGTTGGGGTTCCTCAGGATCATTTTCTAGATCCTCTCCTCTTTACTTTGTACACAGCCCCCTTTTGGACAAACCCATCAGTAGATTTTGGCTTCCAGTACCTCTCTATGCGGATGACACCCAATTATACACCTCCTCCGGACACACCCATCCTTGCTACAAAACACCCAGTGACTGTCTGTCCGCTATCTCTGACATCATGTCCTCCTCCATCTGAAACTAAACCTCAACAATACTGAACTACTTGTATTTCCCCAAAACACTAACCAACCCCCCCTGCTATTTCTGTTTCTGTATGTGGTACCACCATTTCTCCTAGGCAGCAGGCCCGCTGTCTAGGGTTTTATTGGGATTCTGATCTGACCTTTCTCCCCATATAATCCATTCCCTTGTCCGCTCCTGTCACCTGCACCTCAAGAATATCTCCAAAATCCGTCCATTTCTCACGTGGAACAAATCAAACCCATTACTTTTCTTTATTCTTCTCGTCTTGATACTCAACTCCTTGCTTATCGGTCTCCCCCCTCTGCAAACTCTCCCCCTCCCAACCCGTCCAAACGACCAGGCTTGTCTTTCTCTCTCCAGCCGGGCTATACTGAGGGCCCTACCCTTTTGTCAGTACTGTAACTGTTGCCCATCCAGTACAGGATACAGTAATAAACTCAGCACTCTCACCCATAAAGCTCTCTACTGCGCTGCTCCTCCCTACATCTCCTCCCTAGTCTCTGTTTTACCGCCCTACCCGTGCTCTCCGCTCTGCTTGATGTTAATCAGACTACATCCCAACAATCCGAACCTTCCATGCCCGCCTACAAGATTTCACACGTCGGCACCAATTCTCTGGAAAAATGCTACCGCTGGCGGTCAGGCACATTCACAAACCCTCACAGTTTTAAGAGGGCCCTGAAAATACATCTTCTCGGTCTGGCCCACCAAGATCCCTAACTGCTATCACACACATCTGTCACTCCCTGCAAATTTGGGGACTCACAGGCACTTTTCTGTAATATAGATGTACTGTCAGGGTGCAGGGTTTATCCATTTTCATGTAAACCACCCCTATTTATGAAACATGGCTGGACCATGTAAACTTGGCACTTCTTACCGATGTTTCACCCATAAAACCCTAATAGATTGTAAGCTCTCACGAGCAGGGCCCTCACACCTTGTGTCTCAAATTTTTAAGTACTTTTAATGTGTAATGACTGTATGTTTACCCTTGAATTTGTAAAGTGCTGCGGAATATGTTGGCCCTATAGAAATAAAGATTATTATTATTATTATTATTATTATTATTAAAATGCAAATAATACATGACCAAAATGTGGTAGACCATAAGTAGTTTATGTGTAACTTTTTGTGCAGAATTGTGGCTAGTAACTGTATTACAGATGAGGTTTTTGTCATTGTTTTTGTATAAGGTAGTTAACATGGTCCTCAATCTAGAGATCTAGGGTTCAAGATTTTTGAGAATTGGAAACCTTAAATCTAAGATTATGTTCACAAGGCGTATAGTGGCGTGTACCTGTGCATGTTGCTAAAAGCCTGCTGTTGATAGTACGTGCTGGCCAGCGTTTACTTTCAACATCGCTTTGGTCCAGCCCCAGTTTACCGGGGAATATGCTGAAAAATCATAGCACTTACAAAAATGGGACATTACTTATTCAAAAAACACTAACATTTTTTGGGCCATATATATTCACAGCTCAATGGCTGGACTAGACTGAACCCAGTAGCAGGCAACTCTGGCCCATATGCTACCTGGGAAAAATTAACAGGTGCAGCTAATTGCTGAGCAGCAGCTCACATACCCCACTGCTAGGGGAACAATTAGATGATAAAAAAATGCAAATTAACTTAATACCTGTTCACACCAGTATGCAGAAAAGCCACAGTATAATGCATGGGGAGATTGCACAAATGCAAACATACCAATAAAACAACCACTCACATACCCTCAATGCATGAGGGGGTGGTTGCTGGTACTACAATTGCATATAAATAAGCGATACAGAAGGGTGCCATAAATACAGATACTTGTGGTGCACCATACTGGCTTACAACCTATTAGTGACGCCCATACTGTTAGATTAGGCAGGCTGCCCAGCACTTTCTGGGTGTCCAACACAAAACACAGGCACCCTCTGCTCCCCAGCATTTTTGGGCAGATAAAAAATATGCCATACTGAAAAAATGTTAAATATGAGGTATTAGTTGATACAGGGGCCCCGGTACACAAGCTCGCAACTGGCGTCAATGGTCCTCATGTCTTTATGGCACCCTTCTGTACCACCTTATTTATATGCAATTGTAGTACCAGCAAGCACCCCACTCATGCATTGAGGGGATGGGGAGTGGTTGTTTTATTGGTATTTTTGCATTTGTGCAATCTCCCCATGCATTATACCGTGGCTTTTCTGGTTGCTGGCATGAATAGGTATTAAGTTAATGTGCAGTTTTTTTTCATCTAATTGTTACCCTGGTAGTGGGGTGTGTGAGCTGCTGCTCAGCAATTAGCTGCACCTGTTTATTTTTTTCCCAGGTAGCATATGGGCCAGAGTTGCCTCCTACTGGGTTCAGTCTAGTCCAGCCATTGAGCTGTGAATATGGCCCAAAAAATTGTAGCATTTTTTAAAATCATAGCACTCAATGAGTGCTGTGATTTTACTGTATGTGCGGAGCATACTTCGGGTGCATTGTAGCGCAGTTACGTGCTGAGGTACGCCCCACAAATGTTGTCTGAACATGCCCTAATTCTTGCACTCAGGAAAGAGTATCTCTTATCACAAATGTGTGTCAAGAGCTGATAATTAAAGGAAAAGTGCCTTTTTTCTATTCTCAGTCCCACTTTAGGGGTTAGGGTGATTGGGAGGTAGTGATAGAGAACTGGAAGTTATATGTGAATTTTATTACTAAAATTTGTTTTGTTTGGATTTTGCATGTTAGATAATTAAAAGAATTTTAAAATTTACATGGATAAAGATCACTCTTGATCACTCTTGAGTGGATTTTCCTTTAGGGCTTCAGACTTGATAATTAAAGAGCTGACCACCACATTTTATTATTTGTCTCTGTCATTATCCTGTTTCTAAATTAGTTTAACTGGGTAGTGAAAGTCTCTGCTGCCAGTTTCAGGAGGTGTTTGGAATATATTTTTCGATTTACTGATTTGTGTGCAGAAAATCTGTTCAACATGCCTCATTTTTTCATTCAAAGATAAACTCTTTGTTGCATCCCAACTATACTATGTAATGCAAACAAGAAATATTGGCAATAGTAAAAATAAAATAGTACCTTTCACAATTTGCAATAATAGGAGACTAGATGTATTCTTAATATTTATTAACTAATTATTCAGGAACTGCTGTACAAAATATCTGGAATATCACTCATTGATATCTTCATTGGTAGCTAGCCTATAATCAAATTTCTGTCATTAATTCAATATAGAAATGTTTTGCTAAAACTAATATTTTCTGTTTCTCTACAGACTATGTTCATAATATTTATCATGGACTTCAAATACATAGCTAGACTGGCATAAATATAATTGATTTTATAGTATGGATAAAAAGGTGCTGCATTCATGTCTTAATTAAGTGAATTCTGAAGCATAAACTTCTATTACTGTTCTGAGTTTTACCAGGCTCCTGGAGATCTTCCCAAATGTCACCAACTCCAACAGATCTCTGTTAGCTAGAGCTACTATTGTTGTGTTGCAACACATGTCCTATGATAAACTGCTTCTTTCACTGTGTGACGGACTACAGAACAAATTGAGGTATCATGGGGAATGTAATGAAATACCCGGAATCTAGTTAATGGAGCTGATAGAAGAGGTGACTCTATCCACATTGCTTTTGGGACATCTGTTTGTGTTGGAATAATATTTTTACTTGTGTGAACAAAAAACTTCTTATGAAAATTGCTTGTTTAAGCCTTTTTTAAAGGGATATTGTCTTTGTTGAAAAGTTGGCTTTTTAAAAAAAAAAACTGTGAGGGGAAAAGAGAAAATTTCAGATCTTATGGGGATGGACTGATAGTGCAAAAATTTTTTTCTCATGTGTGCTGAAAATTTAAAAACTTGTTGGTTCATAAATTTTAAATTTTCCCCTTTTGCTGTTCAACAACTGGATAATGATCGGATAATCTGCTCCCTAACGGGTTAGGGGCCCAGTTTTCCAAGTATTCCATTTTCCCCTTTTAAACAAAAATTGGAACAGGGAGAGAAAAATAAAAGATAAGTTGGCTGAACAGCAATCCTGTAAAATTTCCAGGGGCCAAACCCCTGAAAACCAAATACCAATCCTGAAAATTTAAAAGGTGAAGATGCTTCTAATAAGAAAATTTCGGGGGAAATATACCGGAGCCCAAATCGAAAGCACAGACCCACTATCTCCCTCCTATACTGTTTACCAATTGCACATAGGGTTAAATTAAACACTGCAAAGGACATGGGGGAAGGCTACGAAAGTGCAGGGAAAGAACAAATCCCCAAAAAATAAGCTTTATCTAATGGGGGGAAACTTATCATTTCCAAATTTTTAAGTAGGGCCGGGATTAAAGGGTTTTGGGAAACTACTTTAAAAACCCCCAATAAATTTGTGGAGGCCCCTGGGCGGATAAAAGACAATAAAAAATTTCCCTTTTTTGTTTCCCAATGTTACTCAGCAGTCCCCCCCAAAAGTTTTTGCCCAACCACGGTCACCCCCAAAGATCCCAAGGGGGCCTGATGTGAGTTTAACTTTAAGAGTATTTTAAAAGGCGCTTGCCCGGTTAAATTAAAAAGGGAAAAAAACTAGAGTACAAGCCAAGTGGGGTGTCCACCGCAAAAAATCATTTTTTAATGACTCAGGATCAACAACACAAAAGATCTTGTAAAAAAACCGTAAATGTTGTTAGGGGGGAAAAACGGTCCTTAAAAAGGAAAATTGCAGAGTCTGGAAAGCAAAAATAAAATTCAGCAAAATTAAAAAAAAGGGAAAAAACAAAAGCCAAAAGTGCTTTTAAAGAAAAAAAAGGGGCCCACTGTGTGTGTTGAACCCACATTTAATTTGCGGGAAAATGGTCCCCTTAAAGGCAAATTTTGAGTTCGGGAAAAGAAAAAAATGAATCGCTTATAGGAAAAGGGAAAATCAAAAAGGCCAAAAGGCAATTAAAAAAGGGAAAAGGCACTGTGGGTTAATCGGGATTTAATAAAAGTAAAAGGCGATCAAGAAATCATGTAGGGGTTCCTTTGTTTTCCGGGTTTGCCCAACCCACAGGGAAAAATTTAACAGAATTTTTTTTTTAAACCTTACCAAAGTAATCAAAAAGTCATCTTACCAAATGGCCAGTAAAAAAACAAAAGGGAAATGGGAAAAAGGGGCAACCTCCACTCCAAATTCTCCCCAACAAAAACCAGAAAAAACCAAAAAAAGGAATTTTTTTCTTATTTTTCCAAATTTTTGAAAGCAACTTTTTATCATGAAGAAACTCAAAAAGGGACAGGGGGAATTTTTAGTTATTTTTAGGGAGGGAACATTTAAACTCAAAAGAGGGGGGTTATACTTTTTTAAAAAGGAAATACCCAAGATGGATTGAAACCAAAGTTAAAATATCGGGTAGACGTTTATACCCCAAACAAGAACTTGAAAATTTCATCCATGTGTGGCATCGACGTCTTGGGGCATAGGGACCCAAACAAAAAAGAAAGCAAGTTCGGGAAAGAGCTTGCAAACGGCTTTTTAAAATTGCCCAAAAATGCAGTCAGAAGTTAAAGGGTTGTACTAGCCCCTTTAAAAGGGTTTAAAATGCAAGGAAATCTTTTCCCAAAACCCAAAGCCCCAAATACATCAGCACAGCCACTGGACTTGATTCAAAAGGGGAAATTTTGTGTGGCCAATGATTACCAAAAACCAACCGGGAAAGAAGAGATATTTTTTTCACTTTTATTGATGATTATTTCCAGAAATTACAATTGTGTATTTCTTCTTAGCAAAGATAAAGTTGCAGAGAAAATAAAGAGTACTGGGCTGAAGAACCCAAAAAAATTTTGGGAAAAGAATCCCAAAAGACATTGCGTGCTGACAAGGAACTGAATACAAGTGGAAAGAAAAAAACCCCAATTTTAAAAAAAGAATGGAATCGTGTTCCAGATTTACCCACCCTTTCCCCCCAGAACAAAATGGTGCCCGCAGAGGGGGAAAAACCGAACTCTTTGTAAAAAAGGGAAAAAGATGTTTTTTGATGCTGACTACCAAGGGAAAAAATTGGGGAAAGGGCCAAAATAAACTGCTTGCAATCTTCAAAAACAGTTTGCCAGGGAAAGTTACAAAGAAACCCCAAAATTTGAGAAATTGGGAACAAAAAGAAGCCCAAATTAAAAGCACATAAGAATTTTGGAAGTAAAACGTTTGTGCATGTTCCTAAGAAAAGCATACAAAATGGGAAACTCTGCCCAAGGAAGGAGTCCTGGGAGGCCCACAGTTTTTCACAAAAAGGATACAGAATCCGCACCCCAAAACCCAAAAAGGTGGGCAATCAGCAGAAGATGTATAATTGGAAAACTCGTATCCTCAAATTTCATGAAGTTTACTCCCGTTAAATTTCCCCTTGAGCCACGAAGCAAAACCCCGTCCCAATTCAAAAAAACGAGGGGAAAAAAAAGAACGAAGTGCGGGTCGACTCTAAAATTTCTTGAGAGGAAACTGTAATACCTGCTGAAACCCTCCCGCAGGGATCCCAAAAGGGGGCAACAAAAATATTTTCCCGCTTTAAAAACCCGTCCTACAAGGGAAGAAAAAATTGTGGTCAAGCCGCATTTTTGGGAAAAAATGCAACTATTACCCTTTCCATGGGAAAAACAGAAATGGATAAAACGAAGATGAAGAAAAAGGAAATTTTCTTCAACGTTCAGACATGGAAAATTACCAAGCACCACAGGGGAAGAAAACAAATTTGGGGGTAAGTGGGTTTTCCAAAACCAAGTATGACCCCTGATGGGGAAAGTGCTAGTTTTTAAAAGGGAAGAAATATTGCAAAAAAGTAAAATTTCAAAAATTTTGGAAGGGAAAAATTATAAGTAAAATTTTCTCCCCTCGCTAAAAAAACAACATTTTAGGTGTTAATTCCCGAAACAACGGTGCAAAAAGCATTAAAGTAAGACATTTTGGCCCAAAAACAGCTTTTCAAAAAGGTGACTTTTAAAAAGGGTGAAAATGACTCAACCAAAAGGTTATATTTAAAAAAGGAGAAGAAAACCTTGGTTTTAAACTGCAAAAATCTCTTTTTTGGCCAAAAAACAAAACGGCAAGAGCGTGGAACACTAAGATGAAGGCCCTTTTGCTTGGGAAAAAAGGATTTTTAAAAAAGGGCAACTGATCCCTGTTTATACATAAATGTAAGGGGGAAAAAGTGGATTTATGTTTTTCTTTTAAATTTTTATTATGTCATCTTTGCTCATCAAGAAGAAGCTGAAATTACAAAAAGGGAACAATTTGAACCCAACATTTGGAAAAAAAAGGACCTTTGGGAAAAGGGGGCAAATTTTTCTGGGAAACCAGATCCGGAGAAAAAAATTTGGGAATTTTTTCCCTTTTCAAAAAAAAAGCTAAAAATTTTCCAGCCTCAACCAGTTTGGAATGTCAGAAGCCAAAAAGGGACTTCAACACCAAAGGATCCCTTTTTACCTAAAGTTGGAAGGGGGAAAAGATCTTCTACCCAACCCAAAGAGAGTTACAGAAAAGCAAATGGGGGAAATTCTTTACATAGCCAAAAATCTCGGCCTTATCCAGAAAAAAATGGGTAAATTTTGTGCCCACTGCAAGTAAGCCCCCTCAAAGGGACTGAAATCAGTTAAAAGGTCCTTTCCCCTTTTCTGAAAGCAAAATCAAAAACCTTAATTAAAAAAAATTGCAAAAGGTAATCTAAAGCTCACGCTTACTGGACTCAGACTGGGTGGAGTTTTTAAAAAAGGGGAAAGGTTCCCCAATTTTTTGGGCAAGCCCGAAAACAGGTGCATTTTTCGTTTCTCAACAATGGCAGAATACATTTCAGCACTCATGCCAGCAAGAAGTATTTTTTGGTTTAAACCCAATTTTTTAGAGGATTTTGGAAAAACCCCCAAACCAACCTTTCGATTTAAAGACAAACCCGGGGGTATTTAAAAACCCCCCAGCAGTTTAAAGGATCAAAGCCAGGACCCCAAACACAGGGGGGTAAGACACAAAACCCCCGAGATTTAGTGGGAAAAGTGGTTTTCTTTTCTTTGTCCCAATGCGAAAATGACAAGATGATAGCTCATAGGGTTTCCAACTTTTGAAAATGGAAAAAACCCGGAGATCAAAGGGGGGGCCGCGGGCGCGCCCGGCAAAAAATTTTCATGGACCGCCCCCTCTTTTTTGGTGCCAAAGCCCTTCAAAAAAGCCACAAACCCCTCCCCCCTCAATGCATAAGGGTTTGGGAAGAAAGCCAAAGGGAGAATTTCCCTTAATTTGCCAGGGGAGCCCCCTTTAAAACCCGGTAGTTCCCTTAAAGGCAGGTAGTTGCCCCCTTTTGCCCGGTAATGCCCCCTTTTGTAGCCAGGTAGATGCCCCCTTTGTTAACCCCCCGGGAGTTGCCCCCCTTGTTAGCCAAGGGAGATCCCCCCTTTTTAGGGCCGGTAGATGCTCCCCCCCTTTTTAGCCCAAAAGGGAGAAGCCCCCCCTTTTTTGCCAGGGGGGTTGCCCCTTTAGTTGCCTGGGTTTTTGGGCCCCCTTTTTACCAAGTATTGGCCCCCCTTTTTTTAGCAGGTAGAGCCCCCTTTAATAGTCTGGGAAATTTCCCCCTTTTGTAGTCAGGTTTTGTTTTCCCCCCTTTTTTAAGGGCCCCGGTATTGCCCCCCTTTTTAGTCAGGTATTGCCTCCTTTGAAGCCAGGTAGTTGCCCCCCCTTTTTTGCCATGAGTTGCCCCCTTTTGTAACCCGGTAGGGAGTGCCCCCCCTTTTGTACCCGGTATTGACACCTTTAGTACCGGGAGTGCCCCCCTTTTAGTAGCCAGGGATTTTCCCCTTTAGTAGCCAGGGTTTGTGCCCCCTTTATTTGCCTGTTTTTGCCCCCTTTAGTAGCCACTGTGCCCCCTTTTTGGGACCAGGTAGATGCCCCCTTTTTAACCAACCGGGGCCCCCTTTTTGTTAAACCAGGTGCCCCCCTTTTTGGTTTCAGGGTTTTTGCCCCCCTTTAGCACCAGGGAAAGCCCCCCCCTTAAATTAATAAAATAAATATTTAAATTCCACCCCCTGACCAGGCTCCTGGTCCGGCGCAGGGGAGTGAGTGCAAACCCCGTCACTTTCCCCGGGGCCGTGCCCCGTAGTTCGGCGCACAACGGCGCCCGGGAATTTAAAAGGGGGGGAAGGGAGGGGGGGAAACGATCCCCCCGGCCTCCTCCCCGCACCCCCGGGGGCCGGGCATACCCGGGAGAGGAGGGGGGGGGGGAGCGTTCCCCCCCTGCCTCCCCCCTGCACGCGAGACTCCCGGGGGGGTTGAGCGGACGCTGCCCGGGCCCCTTCCCCCGCCTGCAAGGGGCGGGCCCCCCGGGGGGGAAAAAGAAAAGGGGCCAGGCTTTTCCTTCGCCGGGTTTTTTAAAAGAACCCCCTCCGCCTGCGGCCCGGGGGGAGGGAAAGCCCAAATCCCCCGGGGGGGGCGGGGGGACGGACCCCAAAAAGCGGGACCCCCCCCCGCCAAAAAAACGGGGGAGTTGGCTGTTTTGTTTTTTGAGCCATGACAAAGCCCAATTTTGGCCCCCGAACCCAAAATTTTTAAGATTTCGGAAGAAAGGAAAGGGACTAATTGGATAAGGGAGTTGTTGAGTGGGGGGGGGGGTTTTGGGAAAATTTTCTTTTACTGTGGTTCAACAAAAAACTTTTGTATGTTTGAAGGGTAAGCCTTTGTCAAGGGATATTGTCATTGTTGATAAAGTTAGGCTGTTTAAAAAAAATAAAAAACTGAGAGGAAGAGACAGTTCAGAGCTTACTGCAGATGGACTGATAGATGCAGACATTTTCTCATGTGTGCTGAGAAGTTAAACTTGTTCTGTTCATGAATAAAGTTCCTTTTGCTGTTCAACTACTGGATAATGATCTGGATAATCTGCTGCTAACAGTTTGACATACTGTATATACCTGCAATAGATGCCCCTGATGCATACAACTGTATACATATTAAAGTGGGGTCAAATAGATGTGTGGTTTAGGAGTCGATTCTTTATGTGCAGGAGATTAGCCCCTACAGGCTGGTGGTACTGTTTTGAGGGGTCCAATGGTGATAATATCGCTGAGCAAGTGGCAAAGCAGTACTTTGTCAGCCACAGTTCAATGATTGCAAACTTTATTCAAGTGAGGCATTTTATGCTTGATAGTTACAGGAAATATATGTACAAGTTCACAAAGCTTAGTGGTTGTGTGATGCAGTAATATCACGGACCTAGTCTCTTCTTTTGAACCAGAGGTCATTAGATATGACCCTTGAGCTAATGGTATAATATATATAGTCTTGATGATAGGCTATTGTATCAAGGGCTCATTATTCTGTAGTTTCTCTCTATTAACAGGCCCTTCATCTGGGGAGTGATGTTATATAGCTGATGAATTTAAACAAATGACACAGGCCTGTTAAAGAGAACCTGTCACATAGGTTATGCCCCCCTTGCTGAGGACAGAACAAGGTAGTGACAAATGCTGTTTTTAGCACTGTGTCCCTTATTCTGTAAGATGCAGCAGTTTCAGAGTATTTAATGCTCAAATCTGGCAGTTTGAAGCCTGTTCTGTAAGAGAGGAGTCCAATTTATCAATGAGCAGGTGATAGCCCCACCCTAGTAAACAATCCCTGTCTGTGATGGTAAAAGCTATTTTCCTTTAGATGTACAGTAGAAGATGCCCCCTTATCATGGTTAAAGGCCTTGGTGTAAAAAGATCAACAGAAATCTCTGTAATGTCTATGCATAAGATTGTAAGTTTTAATTCAATCCCCCCAGACGTCTTTTTTTTTTTTTTCTTCATATTCCAATCTTTTTAATGAATAGTCAAATAACAAGTACACAACTGTGTGATAATATATCCAATGGTGATATACATTGAGGTACAAATCTGTTCATACACAACGTATAATCTGTCAATAAAATCACTATCTGAACATTGTACCAGTAACAACAATAAATAGGAACAGCAAGCAATACAAAAGAAGAAAAAGAAAAAAATACATTGTATTTTTTTGCTGAATTGAGAAAGAAGGGCAATACCATATTGCTAAGGAGCAAAAAATCGCAGAGAATCGCAACAATTACCCTTTTTCATAAAATAGCTAAAGCCATTGGAAAAAACATTTGAAAATCAGTCCTTACAAACTTAACATCCTAACATCGTAAACCCAAACAGGAAACTAGAGCCAGACCTAGGAGAGAAGAGAGGGCCAAAGATGTAAGTACGCCCTGAGAGGGGGGGTGAGAGCTGACATCCAACATGTCACCCATCACGGAGACTACCCAATAGACCCTGCAGTTGGCCAGGATCACTGGTTTCGAGCAGCCTGCCATTTAGTTGTCAATAAACCCAGCATATTCCGCTGAGCCACAGAAAGTCGCCCATTCCGCCCACGTAACCTTGTACTTGTCAGTCAGCTGGTTGTGATCCGCATGAATCTCCTCCATCTGCTGGATAGAGGATATCTCCTTAAACCATGATGATATAGAAGGCGTTTCAGTCGACCTCCACAGCCTAGGTATCAAAGCTTTAGCTGCGCTTAGCATGAAAATAAGCAAGTGACCCTTGGGGACAGCAGGGCTGGGATAATCTTTAACAACTACCGCCGTCATTCTGCAGTCTATCCCGTCCCCAAATTCAATTATCTGCAGTACTTTCACCCAGAAAACCTGAATCATGAATAACCACCAGATTGGGGACATGGATCCCCTGGTTTCCAATCTCTAAAAGGGTTTTGGGAAAATTGGGGGGGGACTCTTCTGCTCCCTAGTGATTGACTTTGTGCTTTATAAAGAAAAGCCGTCTAACAGTTGAAGGGCCTCCAGCTGACTTGAGATCTTGAGCAGGGCCCAGAGGCACTCATTGGGAACAAGGGAAAAAGGGCCTAAGTTTCAGGGGGCCCCCGGAAGTTAGCAAGGCTTCAGTTTCCGGGATCATGTCAGGGGCTATGGGCGCCACTTGTTGTACCCCTGGTAAGGGGATCATGGGGGTCTGGGGCTGTGGGCCCCAAGGTTGGTGCGTATAGGGGGCTGGGCAAGGGGCCCTTCTGACCCCGGCGAACTGCAGGGCTTTGGGGGGTGAAAAAAGCGACGGGGGTCGCTCCTAACCCCCAAAACGGGGGCCCGATGGGTCGGCTCCGGGGACGGGGGGGCCACCTCTCCCCCAACATCCTTCTGCATTGAGGGATCCTGAAGGGTAAACTGTCCTCCTGGGGGGGTGAGCATTTCTTTTCTGTCCCCAGGGCCTGCACCACCGGTCGGGCGCACCCAAACCCCCATCCCCTTGGGCCCGGGACCTGTCTGAAAGGGGACCAAAAAGGGCGCCGGTCCCCCCCCCGTCACGGTTTTGCGGCCGTTCTGGGATCTAGTGCAGGGCACGTCAGACCCACGGAGGAGTCGCGGTCCGCTACAGTCTTCCCCCTCTCCTCCTTTTTGGGCGGGGTTTACGATATGCGCTGGGAAATCCGGTCGGAGGTCTGCCTGGCGCGCTCTCCTTGCTCCGCTCCTTCCCGGACTGCTAGGTGGATCCGTCCGGCTCTGTCCTCCGTCCCAAGATGGCGCCCGTGACAGTGACTGCTCACTGGAGTTTGCTTGAAGCCCCGCGAGCAGTGCCAAAAAGTTTGAGATGGGCACTTCCCCCTGGGACGGCTGCGCAGTTCTGCCTTCCTTTTTTTATGTTTTGACCCCATTTTCCCGGGGAAATTAACCCCACATTTTTTTCCCTGGAAGACTCTTACCGTGCCAAACCATAGCAAAGCGGGCCAGCCCCCCAATGTTTTTTTTTTAAAAATAAAACCCAAATAACTGAAAGTAGTTTGGTACTGCTTTAGTGAGGGTACATCATCCCAAAAACCCACCCCCGCTTCCTTTTTCCCTTTGCAGCCTTTCCAGGGTCCACGGTTTTGTCTGTACCCCTTCTCACCTGCTGAGTTTTGGCCTTTTCCCTGCTAAAACCCCTCACTTCCCTCCCCCTTTACCTCTGCATAAACCCCGCTCCTCCGACGTCCCCAAGGGCCACACACGCACATTGTAATCTAAAGGGCTAGTGTGCACCATTATATCTTTTCCTAGCCAATCATCTCCGTTTTTAGGGACACCTCCAAACTTTTTTTGCCAGTTTTGGTGTTTTTTTTCCCTTTTGTTTTCCCCCCTTGCGGTTTCTTGGTTTACTGAATTATCTTGCTATGGATCTGGCTTTGCCTTGCCTGCCATGCCCCGACATTGCTCATGCCCTGACAATTCTTGCCTCCACCCCCCGCACCACGCATGTGGGTCTCACTTCACCCGGGACCTACGTCGGGGGTCGCGACGTGGGGTTTTCCTGCAGCATAGTCCAACTGGCCTTGCAGCAAGATCCATTGTGGACAGGGGAGCCCTTTAGAAACCCCTTTCCCGCATAATATCCAAACCCCCTAGGTGAAACCAAAACTGACCCCCTCCTGTTTTCCCGTTCCGTTCCATTAATACCAATTCCATTAAGTAACTTTCTACCCCCACTATCCTTCTGATACACAGGTGCCCAAAATGCTACAAAATATTCCATGTGTGGCCTTAGTAGTAATTTGTTTAGAGGCAAAACTGTTTTTGTCATAAGCATCTTTGCCTCTTTTGATACATACCATAATTTTTTTCTTTGCAGCAGATGCCTTGCACTGGTCAGTAAAACTTAGTTTATATTTGTACAGTTTATATCCTCTGCCCAAATGCATGTTTTAAATTTTTTTCATCTTTTGGTTTCAAATTTGTCAAAAACATTTTTTATTCAATTGTGTAGCAGACAAACTAAACACTATTGACAACATGTATGGGCTCCAGTTTTCTGGCATGATTTGTGGCAAAAAACTGCCGTTGCCCCTGTCCAACACATTTTTACAAGGTCTTTTGCCAAAAACTGACGAATGGCCGACACCCGCAACAGTTTTGTATGCGCTAATTCCTATGGGATGTGTTGCACCACATTCATAAGATTAGACACTTTTATGAATGTGTCTCGGCAGAATGTGGCACACAATTTTCAAACTAATCCATGCTAATTTCAAACTGGTGAAACAAATTTTGATGCACATTTTGCTGCATATTTTGACACATTTATAAAGTGCTGTAAGACACTGTCATACATACTGAGAGATACTACACTAACCTACTGAAAAGTACAACAATCTAGTCTCCATACAGTTTCCCTATGTTCTTTTGCCCTGGGTAGAACCAT
Organism: Phyllomedusa bahiana; assembly: GCA_025379985.1. Classification (NCBI taxonomy): domain Eukaryota; kingdom Metazoa; phylum Chordata; class Amphibia; order Anura; family Hylidae; genus Phyllomedusa; species Phyllomedusa bahiana. The sequence continues at coordinate 25,466 of JAODAL010003082.1, forward strand.
AATAGGAGGATCATTCTCGTCTTTGCTATGTGGCCCCTTCTCTTCTATGTATTCTGCTAACCCAGCCTAAAACATTGATACTAATATAATCTTATAATGCTTAATATGAGGTTTCTTGTCATTTGCATTTTTACAATGAAGTGTCACATGTACACTAATAACTTTGTTTCCACATCTACTTGTCATTTGTTCTACGCACAGTCAGACAACAATTTTTTTCACATCAACTCTAAACGAGCACCAGTGGCAATGAAGCGTTTGGTGAATTCACAGAATTAATCTCAATAAGCTTGAACATCCTCACATAAATATTTCAGTGTCAGTTTTTTAATAATGCTTTTTTTTGCTGCATTTACAGATTAAAAAAAAAAAATCTTGTGCAACATGGAACATTGTAAGGGTGAATTCTTTATTTTGATTAAATATTCAGGAGGTAAAATGCACAATCCAAAAGTATTCAAGATATCCAAACATTGGGCCACATGTATGAAACGGCTTTGGTCTAAAAGGTTTCTATGGGAAAAAAGTACGTTTTAGACCAAAACCGTTTCATACATGTGGCTGTAAGCAAATATTACCTTTTAAATATTTCTAAAAAAAAAACAAAAACGCAAATAAGACCAGATGCAATTGGAAAATCTAAAAAGAGAAAGCACAATAGCTGTCAAGGAGTCTACAGTATGTATGATCCAGTAGATGTTGAAGTTAAAGAGGTTTTCTGGGATTGTGATATTCATGGTTTCCCCTAAAGGGGTTGTCTCACCATGCTGTTTCACAGAGCCACAGACAGCTTCAGATTCACAACCTGGTTAGACTGTTGATGGATTTATAGCAATGATTGGCATATCAGCTCTGCTTTTCCTAGCTGATTCTATTACAGTGGCAGGATTACTGGAGGTTTGTAAACAGCAATGTACAAGGCTACAGAGTTCTAAGGCTTAAAACTTGTCATTAAAGGGGTTTCTTACTACAATGATTAGCTTTCAACATGGTACAGGTATAGAGGGACAGGTACTTGAAGACTTTTTCTAAATACATTACTCTTTTGTTATTGAAATGGTCAGAAGTTAAGAGATTTTATCTGCACACAAGTGTCTCTAATCAGGAAGGAAGGTATGGATGGTACCTAGACAGAGAGCAGGAAGTGATGCAACCATGGTCAAAGAAATTGTCTTTATCTCTAAGAAGATTAGATTGTTTAATTGTTTACCTTTGAAAAACACTTCCTTTCACTCTTGGGAGGTCAGTAGCGTTGTTTACTTATAGATTATATCTCCTGTACAGCTCTGTAAGCTCAGTTAGTAATAGCATAGCTGATACGCTAATCACTGCCTAAAAACCACCCACAGCCTGACTACAGAGTGTGAGGTTGAAGCTGCCTGTGACTCTGCATGGTGAGAAAACCCCTTTAACTTAGGTAAACAAACTCCTGTGCTAGAGATAAGACTCAGCAGGGAGTGACTCATCATGGTCGGACTGACTGATGACAGCTTGAAGCAATAAGAGATGAGAGTGCAGGTAGAGGTGGTTGGTAACCTAGAGAAACTTTTCTACATTTGGCCACTGACAAAGACATGAACAGTCTATAATTTTAAGTGTAGGTTAATTTTAACATTGAGAGATAGAACATCAAAAATAAAGCAGAAAATCACTTTGTATAAATTATATAAATTTATTTGCATTTTTCAGTGAGAAATAAGTATTTGATCTCTTTGGCAAAAAAGACTTAATACTTGGTGGCAAAACCCATGTTGGCAAGCACAACAATCAGACATTTTTTGTAGTTGATGATGAGGTTTGCCCACATGTCAGGAGGAATTTTGGGCCACTCCTTTTTGCAGATCATCTCTAAATCATTTAGATTTTGAAGCTGTCGCTTGGCAACTTAGCGCTTCAACACCCTCCATAAGTTTTCTATGGGATTAATGTCTGGAAACTGGCTAGTCCACTCCACAACCTTAATGTGCTTCTTCTTGAGCCACTACTTTGTTGCCTTGAATGTATGTTTTGGGTCATTGTCTTGCTGGAAGACCCAGATACAATCCATTTTTAATGTAATGGTCGAGGGAAGGAGGTTGTCACTCAGGTTTTTACAGTACATGACTCCACCCATTCTCCCATTGATAGGGTAAAGTAGTCCTTGGCCCTTGGGCGGGAAAACCCCCCCCAAAACATAATAATAATATCCCACATAACATAACTCCACCCTTTGAAAAGGGGGACGGTATTTTTTGGGTAAAGGGCCAGCTTTTCTTTTCCCCTTCAAACCCCGGGGCGAGTTGATTAAAAGGGTTTTACCCATAAAGTAATGTTGACTGGGATCCTCCAAAATGGGTATTTAATAAATTTTTCCCTTAATATATGTGATTTAAAAAATTTTGGCACCTGAAGAGCTACAGGCTGCCTTCCCTTTCCCTTAGTTTACTTAAAAGCTTGCATTAATACGACCAGGCAGAGTGCCCAAAGCTCTTCCCGGGGGCTTCCATCCAAGCACACTTCTTTTTTGATGAGGGGGGAAAACGTAAAGGGGCCCTGGGGAGAAAGTATGTTTCTTTTTGGTATACAAATCCACTACTTGTATTTTTAAATTTGATTAATCCCTTTTTTAAATTCTATGAAGGAAAAACAAAACAAGTTTTTCAAGAGGCTGTGGAAAAAGGGGGTTGGTCTTTTGTATACAGAATCCACTAGTTAAGTGTGTTTTAATTTTGAGTGAACTTTGAACACAAACCTTTTTTGATTCACTGTGCCAAACCAACTCCCTCTAAAGCTCAGCATGCTTTGTTTACTTGCTTCTTTCGGGAAAGCACTTTTTGGGAAAAATTTCCCTTTTTTAAATGCTAAAGAGCACAATTTTGCCCTCATCTGCCCCGGCAAAAACCCCCTTCTCCAAATAAACCACAGAATCATTCGGGGTTTTTCATTAAAATTTTTTCAGACGGGCCGGCACATGTGCCTTTTTTAGCAAGGGCCCTTGCGGGCACGGGCAGGGGTTTTAAACCATTACAGTTAAGTGTTACCAATAGTGTTAAAACGATTTTTTTTTCGCCCAAATTTTGAAACCCAAAAGGTTTTTTTATGGTTCAAATTCCCAAATAATGCAAAAATTTAAAGGGTTTAAAATTTCTAGCACCCAATTTTATTAAGATCGTGCCTTTTTCGGCGTTTTCCCCCGGAAATTTTGGGGCGGCCACAAATCAAGATTAAAAGAATAGGGGCCGGGGTTGAGAAGTGTGGGGCAACTCATGACCTGGGTTTGGTAGGGTTTTGGGGGCCCGGAAAAACACTTGACCCCGTTTTTCCCAAAACAAGGCTTTTCCCTTTTTTTCCCGCCTCATGTCTCTCACGTTCATGGGGGAAAGGCCCTGCCTCTGCCTGTGGGCCCCAAACAGCTAAACAAAATTAGCCCAATTTCGCACAGAGAAACCACTACTTTTTGCTTGGACCCTTTCCCAAATTTTAGTTGGTTTAAGAGTTTTAAAAAGGAAAAAAATGTATTTACTAAGTTTTTTAAAGCAGCATCTACCGCGGTTAAATTCCCACGGGGGGGGACCCAGGGGGGCCCCGGGGCGAACAAAATGAAAAGCTTATCAAAAAAGGGAACACTGGAAAAAGTTCACCAAGACTTAGTGTAGACCTTGAAGTGAATATTTTTTATTTAAAACAGTTTGCTATTAAAAAAATTTCCCTTTGATATTGGGAAAACCGAACTTATTTTTGGATACACATCTTTTCTAGAAACTGCGGTCCTTTTTAGCTGCTAAACTCCCACTTTTTTACCCAGTATACCTTTTCAAATAGGTTTTTTTTCCCCTTTTTTTACCCTTTACACCTGTGACTTTTGATATATCCACCTTGCAGTTAGTTTAACAATACACCCAATCTTGTAGTCAGCAAAAGGTTTTTTTGTTCCCAAAATCATGTGTATTGTACGAAAAAAAACACAGTTACGTGTTTTTTGACTTTTGCGCACCCACCCATTTTTCATTGCCCAAAGCATCCACGTAAATCTTAAAACAAAAATTTCTATATTCACCACGGGTTTGAATTGAAAGGTAAAAAAATTTACCTTTTAAATTATATAAAAACCCCTTAACTTTAAACGTTTTTTTTTATTTTTTTGCACACCCAAAATTTTAAATTGACGCAGCATCTACGAAAAAACTTAAAACACAAACCCAAAATTCACCACAGGGGAACCCTTGAAAGGGCAAAAAAAACTTTTAAACTCCCCCCCCAAACCCCAGAACCCGTTTTTTTTTAAAAAACTTTGCGCACCCAGCTTTTCCATTGACGCACCAAACCCAAAAAAAAAACCTAAAAACAGCTTTTCAAAAAATTAAAAAAAGGGTTGTTTGAAAGGGGCAAAAAAAAAATTTTTAATTAAAACCAAAACAAAACCTTTCCGATTTTTTTGACTTTTGGGGCCCCACCCAGCTTGTCATGACGCCCCCTTTAAAGGGTTAAATCCTTAAAACAAAAAATTTCTATATTCACCCCCCGGGATAATTGAAAGGGCAAAAAAACTTTTTTAATTAAATCAAAAAAATAACATTTTACGTGTTTTTTACTTTTGCGCACCCAGCATTGTTCATTGACGCGAAACCCACCGTAAACAAAAAACAGCAATTCTAAAAACCCCAAAAGGTAAAAAAGGTGCAAAAAATCCCTGTTTTTTAATATAAAAAACATAAACCTTACGTTTTTTTTGCCTTTTGCGCACCCAGAAATTGTTCTTTACGAAAGAAATCTATTTAAATTTTTAAAACACAATTCTTTTTACCACCACATTTTAAATTAAAAGGTCCCAAAAAAAAACCTTTTTAAAAACCCAAAACATAACATTTACGTGTTTTTTTGATTTTTGCCACCCAGCATTTTTTTCATTGAGGGCGGGAAAACTTTACGTAAATCTTAAACAGCAATTCAATATTAAACCACGGGTGAATTTAAAAGGGTGCAAAAAATATATTTTTTATTATACCCCAAAAACATAACATTTAAATGTTTTTTTTATTTTTGCGCCCCCAGCATTGTTCTTTGACCACCCAATCAACAAAAATCTTAAAACAGGAATTCTATATTCACCACTTAAAATTTGAAAGGGGGGCCAAAAAAAACTGTTTAATAATCAAAACAAAAACATTTTTAAACGTGTTTTTTTGACTTTTCCCCGCCCCCCCAGCATTTTCATTGACGCAGAAATCTACAAAATTTTTAAAACACCCAATTTCAAAATTTTCCACCAAAAGGGGGAATTAAAAGGTGCAAAAAATTTACCTTTTATTAAAAACCAAAACAAAAACAAAAAACGTAAATTTTTTGGATTTTTGCCCATTCCAGATTTTTTGATAGACCCCTTTGCAGTTAAATTTGAATCCAGCAATTTTTTTTTTTATTAGAGGGTTTTTGAGAAAAAGGTTGGGGGTTTTGGCCGTCTTTTAATAAGGGACTTTCCAAAACAATTCCTACTTCTCAAATTTTTATTTTTTTCTGAACATGGAGCAAATGCATGTTAAGCAGAAAAGAGGGGGTAGCAAATTGGGGGGGTAAGGTACAGAAAAAGTGCCCTTCCATTTCGGGCGACAACACCAAAACCAGGGGATCGTCAAATCCCAGGACCGCAGGCCTTCACGCTGGGCCCGGGCCCCTGGAATGCTAAAAACGAACATCCGTGCCAACCGGGTTTTTTTCCAGGGGTTTAAAGGGAAACCCGGGGAAATCTAGCAGTTTTACCCCCTTCCTTCCTCGCAGCACGGCACAAAATTTTCGCCCCACAGCACCGTCCAACACGAAGCACCCAAATGCAATTTCTTAAACCCCCCACCACTGGGATAAATCCATTGTCTGAAGACCTCTTTGATGACAAAATGGGGTTGGTGCCGAAGGCATTTTTAAAAATCAAGGGGAGTTTTAAAGCCCTGCTCTAAAACGCCCAGTTACTGATCCCAAACAGAGGGGGTAAAGGGGGAAGCCGGCCAATCGGAAAAAAACCCGGGGGTTTTCCCGGAAATTTGCCTTGCAGTCCCCTTGCTTGTACCCACAGTTTTCGGGATGCAGAAAGTCAGAACGCCCAACCCGTTTGAATGATGATGATGATGACAAAAATTTCGGATCCATCCGGGGTCTTTTCCGCAGATTTTGCTTGCGACGCTTCACCCTTTGGACAAAGGAGGAAGACAAAGGGGTAGTGTCAATACGGTCCCCCCCTTAAAAAAGGGAGAGGGGGGTTCGCCGAATTTCCGTTTGATATGTTTCCGCCAGCCACTGGTCAGCCCAACCCCGCTCCTTTTTTACCCGCCGTAAAAAAGGTCCCGGGACCTCTCAAACCGGGGCCTTTTCTTTGCCCAAAGGGCCTCGGGATTCACCCACCCGATTTCAAAATTCCCCCTTTGCCTTTTAAACGCAAAATTAGGGGCAAAAAACCTTTTAAGTGGTTAACCACCACCAACATGCTAGTCACATGCATGCAATGCATGGGGATGAAATGGAGGAACATTTTGGCCAAAAAGGCCAAAAGGGACCCGGGGCCTCCAACCACTATCACCCCCTTTTTCTCCTCCCCCCTCCCCCCCCTCCTCCTCCGCCGCCACCAAGCCGTTCCTCAGCTGCCCATGGTCTCTCATGCCCAAGACCGGGGGATCAGCCCCCCTTTCCGGGCCTCCACCGTCCCTTTGGGGGAAACCAAACCACACCACCCCAAGACCCATCCAAAACCCCTTCTCCTTCCCCCAGTTTGACGACCTAAAAGCCCCGGAAACACGGCCATCCTTGAAGCCACCTTCTTCCTTCCGGGTTTGGGAGCAAAAAAACCATTTTTAACCCAAACCACCCAAACCCCAAAAAGCCTGAATGTGGGGCATTGCCAGGCATTTGGGCCCTTTGGGAAAGGGGTTTCCCTTTTTCCTTTTCTGGGGGCCCACAGGGGGTTTTCCGCCCTTTCTTTACCCCCTGGGGCCCGGCCCCCCAAAATTACCGGGATGCCGAGCGGGCCTTTCTTTCCAAAAAACCGTCCCCGGGCCCTGGCCACCACGTGCCCAACTAAAATTTCAAGCGCGAAGTTTTCATCTGGCCGGAAAAACCTTTCTCACCCCCGACCCCCAGGACTAGAAACCCCCGGGCCCAAAGGGCCGGCCTTTTTTATTTTTTTTTTTTTTTTATTTTTGGGGGGGGGGGGGGGAAAAACTCCCCCCGGGGGTGAGTTTGGGGGAATTTTCCGGGGGGTGTGGGTTGGCTCTAAAGGGCTCGGCGCCGCTCTTCCCAAAAACCGCGGGGAAGGTCGGGGTTTTTTTCCCCCAAGGTCCCTGGGGGCATCACTTCCCCAAGACACCGGGGCCGTGTTTGAAATTAATCTGCCTTGGAGACCGTCCACAAAACGGGTCAGGAAACTTTGGATGGCTCTTTCCCCAACGGGGACCGAGGGGCCCCGGCTGGTTTAAAAAGAACCTTTTGCCAGGGAAGGGGTGTGCGATAACGGGCGAAATCTGCTGCCCCTTAAGATTTGGTAGGCTTGGGGGCACACCCTTCCTGGCCAAAGTCCCTGAACCTTGTCGTCCCAAAAAATTTTTAAAAAAGCAAAACCCCCCCCCTCTGGACTTCCCCGCTAGGGAAAAATGGCCCCGAGGTCTGAGTTCCACTTTTTGCCGTTCCCCGCACCCCGCTTATCACCCCGCCTGGCTGCGTTGCAGCGTCAGCTCGGGCCCCCCCCGGCAACCGTCTCATTGTTTTACGTGGCCCAAAAACGCTGGAATTCCCCCCCTCCCACATGCTCCAGGGGATTGTTTGGGAGGCCAAAACCCCCCCCAAAGCCATTAAACCCGTTAAAGAAGTAACAAAATGGCCTGACAACAGGGGGTGGGGGACCTCGGGGGGTTTTGAAAACCCTCAGAGGGAGCCCGGTTTAAAACTCTGCACCATCCCCTTGCCAGTTTTTAAGGGAAACCCAAACCCAAAAAAATCATGCGGACAAAGCCCTTGTCAGGGATTAGCATTGGGGGAACTTAGTTTTGGAACGATCGTTGGGCACTCTGAAAAAAACAAATTCCCCGGCCCCCGACGGAGGAGGAAAACGGACACAGATGGGACACGGAGCCTTTTCTCTCCTCAAATCCCCAAGGCCCACAGTTTTACAATTTCCCTCGGCTTCATTAGGGATTTGGGTTTGGGGGCCAAAAGCTAGGGCCAGGGGGCGCATCACTCTTTAGGGGCATCATCTCAGGCAAGTCAGGGCTGTGTTTTAAGCGTGCCAGAGGCTGGATGTGGGGAGATGTGAGAAACCTAGACTAGACAATGATTGTTACCCACCCTTTTCCTTGGGAAAGAGGTTGGGCGCCCAATTTGAGGCGGAGGGGGAAAATGAGGGAAAATCAGTTTTGTAGTGCCCCCCCCGACCCCGAGGGCTTGGGGAAAACAGGCTTTATCTCTCACATTTAGGGGCTTTGGGATTCTCCATTTCCCCCCCAACATGATCCCGCAAATTTTTGGCCATCAAAATTAAAAACAGTTACGGGTGGGCCCCCCTCCTGGATCCCCGGGACAAAAAAAAAAAACTCACACTTTCCCCTTTCCCCCCACCCCAAAAAGAAAAAAAAAGGAAAGGAAAACCCTTGAATTTATCCCAACTGGAGACATCGTTGCGTCCTGCTTCACGTTCCCCAAATGTCCCGTGAAACAAAAAACCCGCGACCGTGACAGCAGTAGGGGTGCCAAGTAGGCATAGCGGCAGCCAAACGGCAAGGTTTCGGAAGCCCCCAAAAAGGGGACCCCCTGGGGAATCTTTTTTTTACCACCCCCACCAACCCCATGCAATTGGGGCAGGCCCCATCCAACAAACAGAGATCACTTTAAAAAAACAAAGGTTTCCCCGACTTTTCTGCTTTTCAACCCGAATTTTTTTCTGTGTTCCGGGCCCAATAGAAATTTTTGGGGGTTTTTCCCAAAAAGGGGCGAATTGGGGCCCACTGGGTCGTCCCCCATAGAGGCTTGGGCCTGCCAGCACCAGCGTCAAATCTGAACGGAAACCTCAGCACACTTTAGGAGTCCCTTTCAGACAAACCATTTCCCTTTTACAATAATGTTGGGTCCCCCTTTTACTTTTATCAAGATGAATCAGGCATGGTCTCTGATGATGGTTTTCCTCAATTTTCCGAAGGGCACCGATTAATTTTCCCGGCCCACTCACATTCCCCTTTTTAAACAGAAATTGGGCCTCCCTTTAAAAAATTTTTTTTAAAAAGAATCCCTTTCTTTTCTGGCAATTTTTATTCTCTTTTTCCCCTTTTTTTCTCTTTTGCTGTGGGGAGAACCCGTAAAAACCGTAACAAGGTTTTATGACAACAAACCCATTCCCTTTAAAACCCCTTTAACTTTAAAAATTTTCCCCAAAATTTTTAAAGGTTTTGATTCATTGGGTTTCTGTGAGATAAGCTATAAATTTTGGTCCCTTTGGAAAAGAAATGTTTGGGTTCTAAATGGCATTTCCCTCACAACCAAAATTTTTAAAGGTTTGGGTGAGAAGTCATATTTATAATTTTTTTGGGGGGTGTAGCTGTGAGATACAGCAAAAAATCATGGTCCTTTGGAACAGGGAAAAAGTGGGGTTCTAAGGGGGCATTTTTTCCCTCACAATTTTAACCCGGGCAGAAATCCCTTTTTTAAATTTTTTGGGGTTTATTTTTCCCGTGAGATACAGTAATAATCAGGGCCTTTGGAACAGAAAGTGGTTCAAGTTGGGATTTTCCCCTCAAAAATTTTTTAAAATTTGGGTGAGAAGGGCATTTTTTTAATTTTTTGGGTCATGTGCTTTTTGAAATGCAGCAATACCAAAAGGTCCTAAAATTAAAAAAAAAAGGGTTTTTCTAACAGACAAATTCCCTTTCTTTAAAAATTGACCCAAATGGCTCAAGGGTTTATGCTTTTTTAATTTTTGGGGGCAAATTTTCTTTTAAATGGCAGCAATACACAGGTTCCTAAATTTTAAAAAAAAGTTTTTTTTCTAATAGACATTTGTTCTTTACAATTGTCCCCAAAATGGGTCCAAAAGGGCCCTGCTTTTTAATTTTTTGGGGGGATTTTGCTTTTGACAACAGCTATACAAAAGGGCCAAATTTTAAAAAAAGTTTTTCTAACAGACAAATTTTTTCTTCACAATTTGTCAAGATTTTGGGTCATGGTATGGGGCAGTCAGAAACAAATAGGGAGGAACACTGTTAATGGGAAAACATAATTTTCAAAAGACTTTTTTTTTTTGCAAAATCTTTAAAAATACTATCAATTCCCCCCTTTTTTGAGACAAACCCATTTAATTTCAATGAAAAAAAGGGGAAACCAAAAACAAAAGTGGGGATTCCATTTCCCCCTTTTAAAAAGTGTTTTTTTTGAATTTAAAATACTAAAAAACTTGCATTTACAAATAGCTTTTAAAAAAAAAAACCCCGAATTTACCCAAGGGGAGGTAAAAAGGGAAAACTTACCTAAAGTAGGGTTTTTTTAGGACAAGGAGTATGGAGCCCGGGCAAGAACAAAGAAAAGAGACAAATTTCCCTCCAGCACTTGGTAAAATTGAAAAAAGAATGCCCAAACAAAAGGGCAAACCGGTGTAACAGGAGCTTAAAAACCCACCCAATTTCCAAGTAAGCTCAAATTGGGTCTGCCTCATACGAGGGGCAAAAAGCTACCCAGGTTTTTGGGCTGAGTCAGGGAAGGCGGAATTTTCCCACTTTCCCATTTCCCCACTCTGCTTCAGCACGACAGTTTTTGTTGGGTTGGGTCATCAGGGCCCTTTTAACCTCGTTTAATTTGAATTTTCGGAAGCCACCTGGGGCCTCACCGCACCCCCCGTAACTCCGGCCCCGGGTCTTTCTGTGGCATAAAGGGCCCCGTTCTAGTCAATTCCAGGAACAACTAAAAAATTTTTGGTTTTAAAAACTTTCCTTTTTTGGGACTTTTTTAAAATGTGGGGCAGACAGGTTAAAAGGGGTTTATTCTGCCTAAGGACCGATAAAAAGTTAGTGTCCATTCAACTAAAAATTTGGGGTTAAAAAAACTCCCCTTTTTTCGGCACTTTTTAAAACCCGGGGGCATGCAGGTTTGGGGCTCATTCTGCGTTCCAGGACATAAATTTAATTGGGGCAAGATGGTTCAAAACATGCTGCCTTTTTGGGACTTTTTTTAAATTTTTGGTGAAAGCAAAATTTAAAAAGTCATTTCTGTGGGACAAAAACGGGGTAGGAATGGGCGTGACTTTTTTTTTTTTTTGGGCTTTTTTATAACCTAAGTGTGTTGGGCCTAAGAAAGTAGCACGTATCCAATTGACTGTTGTGGGGTTTAATTTCAGCTTCTCCCCCCTTTTTTGGGGGTTTAATTTAAAGAAGGTGTTGTTGCCTTTTCCCCTAACTTTTTTTTGGTTTAATCCCCTCATAATCGATGCTCACTAAAAAAAAAACCTTTTCGGGTACGTCCGGGCATGACTAACGCTAGATCTCGATAGTCAACGCAATCGCTCCAAAAACCCAGTTAAACCCAAAAGTTTTTTTTGGTGAATGTGGTCCCCCGCTGCCTTTAGATCATTAAAAAATTCCCCCATGCAGTTTTTGGCTATCTCTTTACCTTCCCCATGTTCAAAGATACCCCCCGAGATAGATTTTTTAAAGGGCCCCGATCGATGTCGATTGACATCATTTTGTTTCTCTTTTCCCTTTTCCCTTTCTTAAATTTTTCCCCCCCGTTTTTTTCTTTCTCACACAATGGGCTTACTTATGGTTTTTTTGCCCCTTCCAGCTTTTTTTCAGGGCTATGACCTTGTCCCCGACCCTCCTTTTAAAACTCTTTTGGGCCCCTTTCCCATTGGTTTTAGAAAATTTTTCAGTCTGATTGATTGAGTCTTTGATAAAGGTTACAATTTGGAGACAGCTGCTTTTAAAGTTGGTTTTAAAAAGATATTTGAACATCTTATGGGTCTGTAGGAGCCAAACTCCCTTTTTGGTTGGTTTGGGGGTCAAATACTTATTTTTTCTCACAAAATGCAAAAAAAATTATTTAATATAAATTTTTTACAATGTTATTTTCTGGATTTTTAAATTTTTTTAAAATTTTATTTTATTAATTAAAAATTTAAACCCACCCTTAAAATTATAGAACTGGGCCCTGGGCTTTTTCCCGGGGGCAAAATTACACAATCGCAAGGGATCAAATAAATTTTTTTTTCCTTTACGGTATTTTGTTTTAAAAGTCTTCAAAATTACCTTTTCCCCACGAAGTTTTAAAAACTAATCCCTTTGAGAAGGAGAAAACCCCTTTTAAAAAAAGGGCCCTCACTAAACAAATTATTTAAGGCGACACCTGGGGCCCCCATCACCGCCATTGGGGTTTTTCCCAGAGCACTTGTTTCCCCATTTAAATTGTTTGTAGTTCATTTTTCCCTTTTTTTCAGTTGGGAGAGGGCTCAAAACCAGGCACAGCTGTTACCAAATGTATGACACTATAAAGAATCAAGAGAAAGGGGCATTTGTTGGAACTCTACCGTTCCTTACATCCGCTTACATTAATAGATTACTAGGTCCTAGACAGATCCCTAGGACAATAATTCCAGAAAACCCTTTAAACCTGTAGAGTCACTTTAACTTCTTGCTAATGATTTACATACCCATACATCATAATGTTGAGCATGCAGTATGGAGCGGGCTCAGGAGCATTCATTTATAGAACTCTGATACTAGATAGATGGTGAAGTCAATGTGACAGGGCAGGGTATCTAGGTAGTATTACACGGGGGAGGGAAGGGCATCGCTTTTCATAACAGCTAAGGACCTAATAAAAGCCCCCAGGCCTGCTATCCTACTGCGTGTGCTACACTCTGCCAGAGGCAGTATGTAATAGAAGTGTGGTAATTGTACGTCATGCAACAATATATTAGTATTACAGTGTAATGTAAAAGTGATCATGTCCCCTAGTGATCTAGTAGCTGGGGGACAAAAAAAATAAATACAGAAAAAAAATAAAATCAAACGGGTTTTGAAGATGTAATATGAAGTTTTTGGTTGCAGAATATGTCTATGCAAAGCAAATTAAAGAAAAAAAAGTTTTAGTTTTTCCAAAATGTAGTAAAACATAATGAAAATGATAGAAATTTAGTACTACTGGAATTGTACTAACCTGTGAAATAAAGTTAAAATGTCATTTATACCATATGGTGAACTCTATAAAAATGAAACCCAAAACAAAATGACATAAGTTATGGCTCGTGGAAGCCAGGGTTGAAGAAAAAAAAAAAACTGCAACAGGAACAGGTAAAAAATATATTAGGAAAAGTTCACAGTGCAAATGTTTTCACTGTGAAGTTGCAGTGAAATCTGCCATATATCCATGTTAAAATCCACCTTATAGGATTTTGTTTTTTTATTGACCCTTTGAAATGTATAGTCGTGAAAAACTCGAAAAAAAAAATTATATAATATCAGAGGTTGAAATGAAATTGATATATCCTTGCTATATTTGGATAACGTTTTTGAAACTTTATCCACAGGAATTGTTTTATAAATTAATGCAGATTTTCAATGCAGAATCTGCACTGAAAACACAAAGGCGCTACAATGTGTGAATAAACACAATGGGGATAGGTCACAGATTATTTGGGAAAAATCTGTGTGGTATAGACTATGCTATTTTATTGAGTCCTGCAGAGAAAGCTAATGCCACCTGGAAATAAAGCAAACAGTGTTCACATACAGTTGAAATCAGAAGTTTACATACACTACATAAAAAGACACATATGCATGTTGTTCTCACTGACATGAAATCAGAATAAACCTTACTTGTTTTAGGTCAATTAGGATTACCAAAATTATTTATATTAGCCAAATGCCAGAATGAGAGAATTTTTTAAGGCATTTTTATTACTTTCTGCAAATTCAAAAGTTTACATACACTAGGATTACTATGCTTTTAAAGAATTTGAGACAGCCAATATGATGATGTCATGTCTTTTGGGAGCTTCTGATAGTTTTATTGGTAACATCTGAGTTACTACTAAGGCTACGACTAAGGGCGTCACATCGCCCGAAACATGTCAGCGATCCGCTCACATTTGTCTCTTTGATTTGCCTGCCTGCCATTTTACGCCTCCGTATTTTATGTACCAGCGTTTATCTTCGCAATAAAGTCTTCTTTTAATGCATCATCCCGGTGCTGATCATAGGACTTGTTCTGCATATTGCTTTGTGCATCTTGGAGCACAGATCGAGCACGGGAGACTAGAGGAGATGGCCATTCATTACTAACAGCAAAGAAGTGAGCTGGTTACCGTATTTTGTATTAATTAAAAACACACTGTGGATGTATTTTTTATGCACATCAGAAACCCACTGCTTCTGTGTGTTACATCATGGGAAAGTCTAAAGAAATCAGCCAAGATGTCAGGAAGAAAATTGTGGAATTGCACAAGTTTGGATCATCATTGGGTGCAATTTCCAGATATCTGAAAATGCCTTGTTTATCTGTGAAAACATTTATACACAGGTAGAAACAAGATGGGAATGTCCAGCCATCATACCGCTCAGAAAAGAGATGGATTCTGTGTCTCAGAGATGAACGCACTTTGGTTTGATATGTGCATATCAACGCAAGAACAAAAGCAAAAGACCTTGCAAAGATGCTGGCGGAACCTGGTAAAATTGTGTCACTATCCACAGTGAAACAAGTACTGCATCAACATGGGCTGAAATGCACACAGAAACAAAGATCTACATTTTGGGAGACATGTCCTGTGGTCTGACCAAACTAAAATTGAACTGTTTGGCCATAATGACCATCGTTATGTTTGGAGGAAAAAGGGGGAAGAATGGAAGCCTAAGAATCCCAACTGTGAAACACAGGGGTTGCAGCATCATGTTTTGGGGTTGTTTTGCTGCAGAAGGGACTGATGCACTTCACAAAATAGATGGCATCATAAGGAAAGAAGATTATGTGACAATATTGAAGCAACATTTCAAGACATCACCCAGGAAGTTAAAGCTTTAGTGGAAATGGGTCTTCCAAATTTACAATGACCCAAAGCATACTGCCAAACTGGTTACAAAGTGGCTTAAGGATAACCAAGTCAATGTTTTGGAGTGGCCATCACAAAGCTCTGATTTCAAGCCTATTAAAAATTTATGGGCAAAGTTGAAAAGGCAGGTGAAAGCAAAATCCAAAACATTAGACCCAAGTCATACAGTTTAAGGGCAATGCTATTAAATACTAATGCAATGTGTGTAAACTTTTGACTTTGCAGAAAGTTATAAAAATGCCTTAACAATTCTCACTCTCTCCTTATTCTGGCATTTGGCAAATATAAATAATTTTGGTAATCCTAACAGACCTAAAACAGGTAAGGTTTATTCTGATTTCATGTCAGATAGTGAGAAAAACATGCATATGTGTCTTTTTTTATATGGTGTGTGTAAACTTCTGGCTATGTTGAGGTATATAATGTGGTACCTTTCCTCCCAATACCAAAATAGATGAGCAAATAACTCTGTGTAAACGACCCCTAATAAAGGAATTTGTGTTTTGTTATTTGTCAAAATTTTAGATAATCCATCCTGAATATAAAATCTCCCAAATGTGAGAATATGTTTAAGTTGGTAGACAAGAGGTAGTTGTCATGATGACTCTAGGAATGCAAGGTGGATCCTCTGGTCCCTACGTAGAGTTGCCGTGACCTATGCCAGGGAGCCGAGTCTAAGGGGCAGGTGTGGACAATATCTTTGTCAGGTCATTCTCAATTAAGCAGATAAAAAGCCTGGAGTTGATTTGAGGTGTGGTGGTTGCATTTAGGAGATATTCCTGTGAGGAAAACATGCGGTCAAAAGAGTTCTTCATGCAGATGAAACAAGAGATCCTTAAAGGGGTTTTGCCACAAAGTAAAATTGACGTGGGAAACTTGCAAAGGAAATTACAAACATTTTCACCATTCATTATTATTAAAAATTCTGCACCGTTTTTGTTTAGCAGCTCCTTTAGTGATCCATTGTTTACAGCTCATCCCCAGGGGATACGACCAGGGCTGAGAGCTCCTCAGTCCTGGTCAGACATGCTCAGACACCACCTCTCCCCTCAGGTAGCCACTGAGTGTTCAAACCCCAGGTGTTGTCATTCCACTCCCGTCCTCTGTATTCCTTAGTAATTAGTCAAACGGTGCAAATAAATACAAAATAAACCTCAATGAGGTATGTGCATTGATAAAGAGAGAAAAAAAACAACACAGGTTTGGTTCTTGCAGAGATTTGAACCCAGGACCCTTGTGCCGGGAGGCAAAAACTTTACCTCTCAGCTACTCACAATGCTTTACATAAACAGACCTTTGACTACAGAGAGAAAAGGTCTGGTGATGTCATCCTGCTGGGTCACATGATATACAATTCAAACAAATCACACACGCCCTCTTCTGAGCACACAGAGCTGAAGAGCTGGATGCAGAAAGTATGAAATGAGTTTGTGGCAAAACCCCTTTAAGCTGCGAAAACTCATCCAAGAAATTGCTACAATTTTAGAAGTGGCAAAATCTACAGTTTGGTACATCCTGAGAAAGAAAGAACGTACAGGTAAACTCATCAATGCAAAAAGACCTGGACGCCCTCAGAAGACAGTGGTGGATGATCGCCGAATAATGGGGAAGAGAAACCCCTCAAAACAGCCAAACAAGTGAGCAACACTCTCCAGGATGTAGGCATATCAATATCCAAATCTACCATAAAGAGAAGACTGGATGAAAGTAAATACAGAGTGGTCACTGCATTGTGCAAGCCACTCACAAATCAAGAATAAAAGGCTAGATTGGACTTTGCTAAAAAACATCTAAAAAAGCCAGCACCTTTCTGGAAGAACATTCTTTGAACAGATGAAAGCAAGATCAACTTCTACCAGAATGATGGAAAGAAAAAAGTATGGCAAAGGTGTGGTACAGCTCATTATTAGGGATGACAAAGTTGAAATCAGCACGATTTTTAGGCTGATCGGAAATTTACGATCACGAGATATTTTAGGTGACAATCTGCAGATAATCTATTACTATTGCGTTATTTTCGGCGCTTCCTGTCATTTTGCCGGCCAGCAAATCAGCTTAGAGCATAGAGCAGGGTGAGCTGGTGTGCGACGTCATGACTGTGATGTGTATGGTTGTCATTGGCTGGAAAAATCACATGACCTCATTTTGCATAGAACAGTGTTTCCTGTTCAGTATCAGTGTCTATCACTAGAGCAAGACGTGTGCTACGTCTCTCTCAATACAGCTCAGCTCAGAGACACAGTTCTTCTATTTATTCATACAGACAACTATGCTTTTGGCAGTGAACATTAGAATATAGGTAGATTAGAGAATTTCAGTTCTTAATTAGTTAGACAGAGACCTTTAAAGAAGCATCTAGCGCTGTACAGCCACGGGGGAGGGAAGGGGGGACCGACGGACAGACAGACAGACAGGCTGGCTTTGGAAAGGAGGGTGTATATTGTGCAGCCCAGACTCTGCTTTGAACCTGCATTGAAATGGCATTTTTTTACCACTTTTTGGCCAGCACATCTCGCACCTGAGGTGAAATTGTACCTTTTATTTTGTGCATCCCAGTTTTGTTCAAAGAGCCACCTTGTACTTAAATTTGGATACCGAAATCTTCTATTAACTGTTTGTGTATTTCATTGGTGCAAAAACCACCTTTTGTTATCCGTATAACTTTTAAATAGCTGTATTTTACTTTGGTGCAGCCCAGTTTTGTTCAAATAGCCACCTCTTACTTAAATTTGGATACAGAAATTTTCTAGTAACTGTTCTCATGTGTCATTGCTGCAAAAAACGCAATTTCTCATCCGTGTAACATTTGAATAGTTTTATTGCGCTCGGTGAATCTCAGTTTGGCGTAGGTAGCGCACTTGTATGATAGTTTGTTGAAAGCTATCAATTCCTTTTCCTACTGGGCAGTTGTAAATCCCTGGGACTGAAGGAAGAACACGGTTGATTTTGTCTTACGGTTCTTCCACCAGACCGCATTTCACAGGTATTCGATAGAAACAATTCTGTTTCTAATCCTAGTTGGCTGTTGGAAATTAGAGGGATTTAAGAATAGCTGTGATTTGCCATCTTTCAATAAGAGACTGTCAAAACCTCTTCCATACCCTTTTTAAAATTTTTATCTTTCTGAACATGGAGCGAAATGCAGGTGGTAAGCAAGCAAAAAGGGGTGTAGGACATGGAGGAAGAGGTACGAGAGAAGGTGCTCCTTCCAGTGCTGGCGACAACACGCAAGCCAGCAGATCGTCGGTTGCAGGACTGTCAGGCCTGTCATTGCTGGGTCGGTGCCCTGTGAATCTCAGTAATGAACAGCGTCCCCAATCTGTTCTTCAGTGGTTAATGCAACCTGCATGCTACGGTCCAGGACAGGGATAGTCCATGTCCAGTTCAACCAAAATGGTGGTTCAAATACTAATTTCTTCCGGCACTTTTTAATCTGGGGGTCATGCAGGTTTGGGGCTGATGCTGTGGCCCAGAACAGCTATAGTCAATGTCCAGTTCAACCAAAATGGTGGTTCAAATACTACTTTCTTCCGGCACTTTTTAATCTGGGGGTCATGCAGGTTTGAGGGTCATACTGCAGTCCAGGACAGGTATAGTCAATGTCCAGTTCAACTAAAATGGTGATTCAAAGACTCCATTTTCCGACACTTTTCAATTTGTGGGTCAGACAGGTTTAATGGTCATGCTGCATTCCAGGACAGGGATAGTAAATGTCCAGTTCAAGTAACATGATGGTTCAAATAATACTGCCTTCTGGCACTTTTTAATTTGTGGGTCATGGAGGTTTAAGGGTCATGCTGTGGTACAAGACAGGGATGGTGAATAGTCTGTCAGTTTTTTTCTGTGACTCTTGTTGCCGAATTGTCTTGCCTAAGATGTAGCACGTATCCAGTTTACTGTTGTGGATGTTAATTCCAGCTTCTCCATCCCTGTTTGGGTGTAAGAATGAAGATGTTGTTCCTCTCCCATAGACTGTAATGGTAATCTGTGATAATCTGTTATCGGCTATCGGATATCGTCATGATAATTGCTGATATCGACTATCGACTAGATAACGATAGTTGACACAATCGCTCATCACTACTCATTATCCATCATACCACATCATTTGTAAAACATGTCATAGGCAGTGTGATGGCTTGGGCATGCATGGCTGCCATTGGCACTGGGTCACTAGTGTTAATTGATGATGTGACACAGGACAGAAGCAGTCGAATGAATGCTGAGGTATTCAGAGACATGCCGTGTGGTCAAATCCAGCCAAATGCAGCCAAACTGATTGGTTGGCATTTCATAATACAGACGGACAATGAACCTAAACGGGCATTGCTAGGGTCCTAAAACATCCGGAGCCCTTGCCCTTTATTTTACGTTTTGCTCAGTAAGGATGAGTTCACATGGCATTTTCAAGGAAAAAAATATGTTTCTCTCATTTTTAAACATATCCCATATAGATGCTGTCCATCACCTCAGCTGTACAATGAAAATCAGCTTTGCCAAATTTACGTTTTCAAAACCTCTCACTATGTATGATAATGTAATACCCCTAAATAAGTCATAAAGTTACCGAATATTACACATATACATGGAGCATATATACCATATGTATGATTGTTACTAAAGAAAATCCTACAGTACCAAGATCCAATAATACTACTAGTTAAGGACCAAATAATACTGCTAGACTGTGATCAAAGGTGACAACCACATGTGAAAATCGGCTGTATGCGGGTGCTCTGCAGACATATATTACCACTATACAGTGCAGTTACATAAGTGACTCACAGATGACATCTCCTCTGATGAGAGCCTTCTCTTTTCCTTTTCCTCTCCATCCGGCCCAGACCACCAGGATGACTTCTCCTGGCCATGACTCGTGTCTGCAGAATTTACCACTCAAATATTTCAAAATCCTCACTTTTCCAGCACTTATATACCTACTGGGGGGTTTATATAACATCCTACCTAATGGGGGTGTCAGGGACCAGTCAGTGGCACACAAACAGACACAAACAGAGTGAGGCCCTGATACTGGTCCCAACCACTGTCCCTGCCTTTTGGGGTGCCTGACTCCTTAATAGGAGCTACACTAATTAAGTGCAGACACAGGACACAGACAAACAAAGATAGAACACAATAAAGAGGGGTCAGACTAGCCAGGTCAATACCAGTAGGGAGCAGAAGTACAAAATCACTAAGCGAGAGAGAAGTCAGTAGCACAGCAGGGTCAGATACCAGAAAGGAATACAGAAGGCAAAACTAGCAATATGCAAAATGACCTCTATAGCAGGCAAAGATGGAAGAGAAGTGATCCTTTAAATAGGAAACCAAGGAAGGCAGAATTGAGGTCATAGGTGGAAGAAACACCAGACCGGATAGGAACAGAAGGTTGTCAATCAAAAGGAGAAAACATTTAATTCAAAGAGTGCTGGAGGATTCCTGGCCAGGGCGTTGGCCAGAAATCAAGCAAGCAAACAGGGAGGAGAACACAGTTCACACTAGTGAAGACAATTCCCAGCATCATGTAAGAAACCAGGGTTTCCGTCGCAACGGCCGCGGTCGGCGACCAGAGCCCAAAGCTGAGGCTCTGTCAGGCATGATCATGACAGGGAGTTTATACAGGAAAGCAGGGTGATGCCCATCCCCACAGCAACCGGCTTTCGTATGATAGAAGAGTGGGCTGCTTGCTATGGTAGATGGGGATTCACGCATTGTTTCTTTATACACCCCCCAATAGGTAGGTATATAGGTCTCAACATTAGGTAGGTAGGTAGATATATAGCCACTTGTTAGATAGATATATAAGTCCCATTAGTAGGGAGGTTGGAATATAGGTACCCTTGGTAGAAACCCCCCCTCAGTACGTAGAAATGTATATATGGCCCCCTGTAGGTAGTTTATATAGTCCTCCACAGTAAAAAGGTATTAAGTAGGTACACAGGGGCCACTGTAGGTAGGAATACAGCAACTTTCAGTAGCTAAGAAGATATATAGTGATCCCCAGTAGGTAGGTAATCAGGATGCTTCGGTAGGGAGGTATATACTGTATATACTGTCGCAGTAGGTAGGTATATAGGTCCTCTAGAAGTCTGTTAGGTATATAGATGTCCCCCAGCAGGTTATAGGGCTTCCTATAGCTAGGTATATAGGCTTCCCCCAGTAGGTTATAAGGCACCCTAGTCTGTAGGTATAGATATCCCCAAGCAGTTTATAGGCCCCCCAGAGGGGAGGTGTAGACATCCCCCACTAGGTTATATGAACCCCCAGTCGGTAGGTATAGACGTCTCCCAGTAGGTTATAGAGCCCTCAGTAGGTAAGGAAACACCTCCCCCAGTAGGTTATAGAGCCCCCCCAGTAGGTCGATATAAATGTCCCCCAGCAGGTTATAGGGCACCTTAGTAGGTAGGTATAGGCATCCCCCCGTGGGTTATAGGGCCCCAAGGACGTAAGTATAGATGTCCGCCATCAGTTTATAGGGCCCCTGTATATATTATGATGCCCCCTGTAGTTAATAGGTCCCCCCCAGTGTAATGGTAGATATGATTCACCCAGTAGGCAATAGGTCCCCTCCCCAGTATAAAGGTAGATAACATGCCCCAGCAGGAAAAAGGTCCCCCCAGTATAAAAGTAGATATGTTGTCCCCCAGTAGGTAATAGGTCCCCTAGTATAATGGTAGATAATATGCCCAGTAGGTAATAGGTCCCCCAGTATAAAGTAGATAATATGCCCGCTGTAGGTAATAGCCCCCCCAGTATAAAGGTAGATTTGATGTCCCCTGTAGGTAATAGGTCCCCCAGTATAAAGGTAAGTATGATACCCACTGCAGGTAATAGTTCCCCCCCAGTATAAAGTTAGATATGATGCCTCCTGTTGGTAATATGTTCCCACCTAGTATAAAGGTAAATATGATGTCCACTGTAGGTAAAAGTTCCCCCAGTATATAGGTAGATATGATGTCCCCCAGTAGGTAATAGGTCCCCACTATAAAGGTAGATATGATGCCCCAGTAGGTCATAGGTTCCCACAATATAAAGGTAGATACGATGCCCCGGTAGGTAATAGCCCCCCTCCCCCGGGTGTTAGGTAGGTATGATGTCCCCTGTAGGTAATAGGTCCCCCCCCAAGTATAATAGTAGATATGATGCCCACTGTTGCTAATAGAACCCCCAGTGTAAAGGTAGATATGATGCCCCAGTAGGTAATAGTTCCCCCCAGAATAAAGGTAGATATGATGCCCCCGGTAGGTAATTGGTCCCCAAGTACCAAGGTAGATATGATGTCCCCAGTAGGTAATAGGTCCCCCCAGTATAAAGGTAGATATGATGTCCCCCAGTAGGTAATAGGTCCCCCAGTATAAAGGTAGATATGATCCCTCCTGTAGGCAATAGGTCCCCCCAGTATAAACATAGATATGATGCCCCCTATAGGTAATAGGTCCCTCCAGTATAAAGGTAGATATAATGCCCCTTGTAGGTAATAGGTCCCCCCAGTATAAAGGTAAATATGACGCCCTCTGCAGGTAATAGGTCCCACCAGTATAAAGGTAGATATGATGCCTCCTCTGGGTAATATGTCCCCACCCAGTATAAAGGTAGATATAATGCCCCTTGTAGGTAATAGGTCCCCCCCAGTATATTGGTAGATATGATGTCCCCATTAGGTAATAGCCCCCACTATAAAGGTAGATATGATGCCCCAGTAGATAATAGGTCCCTCCCCAATATAAAGGTAGATATGATGCTCCCGGTAGGTAATAGGTCCCCCTAAGTATAATGGTAGATATGATGCCCCCTGTAGGTAATATACCCCAAGTATAATGGTAGATATGATGCCCCCTGCAGGTAATATAGCCCCAAGTATAACGGTAGATATTATGCCCCGGTAGGTAATATACCCCCAGTATAAAGGTAGATATGATGCACCCAGTAGGTAATAGGTCCCCCCAGTATAAAGGTAGATATGATGTCCCCCAGTAGGTAATAGGTCCCCCAGTATAAAGGTAGATATGATCCCTCCTGTAGGCAATAGGTCCCCCCAGTATAAACATAGATATGATGCCCCCTGTAGGTAATAGGTCCCCCCAGTATAAAGGTAAATATGACGCCCTCTGCAGGTAATAGGTCCCACCAGTATAAAGGTCGATATGATGCCTCCTCTGGGTAATATGTCCCCACCCAGTATAAAGGTAGATATGATGTCCCTTGTAGGTAAAAGGTCCCCCAGTATATAGGTTTATATGATGTCCCCATTAGGTAATAGCCCCCACTATAAAGGTAGATATGATGCCCCAGTAGATAATAGGTCCCACCAGTATAAAGGTAGATATGATGCTCCCGGTAGGTAATAGGTCCCCCCAAGTATAATGGTAGATATGATGCCCCCTGCAGGTAATATACCCCAAGTATAATGGTAGATATAATGGTAGATATGATGCCCCCTGCAAGTAATATAGCCCCAAATATAATGGTAGATATGATGCCCCCTGTAGGTAATATACCCCCAGTATAAAGGTAGATATGATGCACCTGGTAGGTAATAGGTCCTCCCAAGTATAGTGGTAGATATGATGCCCCCTGTAGGTAATATAGCCCCCAGTATAAAGGTAGATATGATGCCCCCTGTAGGTAATATAGCCCCCAGTATAAAGGTAGATATGATGCCCCTGGTAGGTAATAGCCTCCCCCAGGTTTTAGGTAGGCATGACAAACCCTGTATTTAGGTAGATATAGATGTTCCCAGGTATGTAATTAACAGGGCCCCCAGTATAAAGGTAGCCAAGATGCCCCCTGTAGGTAATAGGGCCCACCCAGTATAAAGGTAGTTATGATGTCCCCCTATAGGTAATGGGTCCCCCTGAGTATAAAGGTAGATATGATGCCCCCTGTAGGTAATAGGTCCCCTCAGTATAAAGGTAGATATGATGTCCCCCTGTAGGTAGGTTAAAAGTAATCTCCTCTTCCTGCTCCTCTGAAGCTCTCGCTTCTCCAAGTCCCTGCACAGGTGGCATGATGTCATCATGCTGCGCAGTTGATGTGATGATGTTCTCAAGCCACCTGTGCCAGATAGTCCGGAAGGCTGCAAGACTGCTTGTGATCAACTGGAGTACACCACGTAGTAGGGAGCTTTCACTTTCTTCTCCGTGGTAGTTTTCAAGGATATACACATGTCCAGAGGACGTGTATATAGTTTAAAATGTCGCTGTTCTGGGCCGATGGCTCGGGGCCCTGGCAGTTTTATCCGGGGCACAAGCCACATGCCTAGCGACGCCACTACCTAAACAAAAAACCAAAGCAACTCAGGAATTTATTAAAGCAAAATAATTTTCTTGAATGGCCAAGTCAGTCGCCTGATCTCAACCCAATTGAGCATGCATTTCACTTGTTAAAGACTAAACTTCAGACAGAAGGGC
This sequence comes from Phyllomedusa bahiana, assembly GCA_025379985.1. Lineage (NCBI taxonomy): Eukaryota > Metazoa > Chordata > Amphibia > Anura > Hylidae > Phyllomedusa > Phyllomedusa bahiana. The sequence goes on from JAODAL010003082.1 coordinate 49,919, forward strand.
CCACAAACAAACAGCAACTAAAAACCACTACAGTAATGGCCTGACAGTTATTTACAACAAAGGATTTTCAACCAAATATTAGAAATTAACATTTTATTTACAATTATTTAATTTGTCCAATTACTTTTGAGCCCCTGAAAGGAGAGGACTGTGTAAAAAATGCTTTAGTTCCTCACATTTTTATGCAATCATTTTGTTCAACCCACTGAATTCCAGCTGAAAGTTTGAACTTCAACTGCATTTGAATAGTTTTGTTCAAAATGTGTTGTGGTAGTGTACAGAACCCAAATTTATCAAAATGTTGTCTCTGTCCAAATATATATGGACCTAACTGTAGGTATATGTGCAATGAGTGTATATATGTACTGTATATGTGTGTGTATGGTTATATGTCTGAACTGTACATACATCGTTGTGTTGTGTGGCGCTGCGCTGTCCTCATTGTCCTCTCACCTGGAATCCAGTAATGCACTGTCCTCTCACCTAGGATACAGCGCTGTGCTGTCCTCCCTCTCCCCTCACCTGGTAATCAGAGCTGCCTTGCCCTCACTGTCGTCTCACCTGGGATACAGCAATATGCTGTCCTCATCACTATCCTCTCACCTTGGACCCAGCACTGTGCTGTCCACACTGTCCACTCACCTGGTATCCAGTGCTGCGTTGTTCTCACTCTCCTCTCACCTGGTATCCAGTGCTGAGCTGTATTATTATTATTATTATTCATTTTAGAGTGCCATTGATTCCAGGGTGCTGTACATTCGAGTGGGGATTACATACATAACATACACCAAACAAATACAATGGTGACAACAAATGACTAACACCTGGTACAGAGGGGGAGAAGACCCTGCCCGCAAGGGCAGTCCTCACTCTCCTCTCAACTGGGACCCAGCGCTGCTCTGTCCTCACTCTCCTCTCACCTGGGAACCAGTGCTGTGCTGTCCTCACACCTGGGATCCAACGCTACGCTGTCCTCACTCTCCCCTCAACTGGAATCCAGAGATATGCTGTCCTCACTATCCTCACTCTATTAATTTTAGAGTGCCATTGATTCCAGGGTGCTGTGCATTTGAGGGGGTTACATATATAACATATGTCAACGAGTACGATGATAAATGATGAATGACAATTGGCACGACAGAGGGAGAGAGGACTCTGCCCGCGAGGGATTACAATCTACAGTCATGGCCAAAAGTTTTGAGAATGACACAAATATTATATTTTCACATGTTCTGTTGCCCTCTGGTTTTTATGTGTGTTTGTCAGATGTTTTTATCACATACAGAAATACAAGTGCAATCATAATATGATTACCAAAAGCTTTTATTGACCGTTAGAATGAGTTAATGCAGCAAGTCAATATTTGCAGTGTTGACCCTTCTTCTTCAGGACCTCTGCAATTCTCCCTGGCATGCTTTCAATCAACTTCTGGACCAAATCCTGACTGATAGCAGTCCATTCTTGCACAATCAATGCTTGCATTTTGTCACAATTTGTTGGTTTTTGTTTGTCCACCCATCTCTTGATGATTGACCACAAGTTTTCAATGGGATTAAGATCTGGGGAGTTTCCAGGCCATGGACCCAAAATCTCTATGTTTTGTTCCCTGAACCATTTAGTTCTCACCTTTGCTTTATGGCAAGGTGCTCCATCATGCTGGAAAAGGCATTGTTGATCACCAAACTGCTCTTGGACGGTTGGGAGAAGTTGCTCTTGGAGGACATTCTGGTACCATTCTTTATTCATGGATGTTTTTTTAGGCAAGACTGTTAGAGAGCCGATTCCCTTGGCTGAGAAGCAACCCCACACATGAATGGTTTCTGGATGCTTTACAGTTGGCATGAGATAAGACTGGTGGTATCGCTCACCTTGTCTTCTCCGAACAAGCTGTTTTCCAGATGTTCCAAACATTCGGAAAGGGGATTCATCAGAGAAAATAACTTTACCCCAGTCCTCAGCAGTCCACTCCCTGTACTCCCTGTGGCAGAATATCAGTCTGTCCCTGATGTTTTTTCTGGAGAGAAGTGGCTTCTTTGCTGCCCTCCTTGATACCAGGCCTTGCTCCATGAGTCTCCGCCTCACAGTGCGTGCAGATGCACCCACACCTGCCTGCTGCCATTCCTGAGCAAGCTCTGCACTGCTGGTAGTCGAAGCTGAAACACTTTTAAGAGACGGTCCTGGCGCTTGCTGGTCTTTCTTGGGCGCCCTGGAGCCTTTTTGGCAACAATGGAAGCTCTCTCCTTGAATTCCTTGATGATGCGATAGATTGTTGACTGAGGTGCAATCTTTCTAGCTGCGATACTCTTCCCTGTTAGGCCAGTTTTGTGCAGTGCAATGATGACTGCACGTGTTTCTTTAGGAATAACCATGGTTAACAGAAGAGAAACAATGATGCCAAGCACCAGCCTCCTTAAAGTGTCCAGTGGTGTGATTCTTACTTAATCATGACAGATTGATCTCCAGCCCTGTCCTCATCAACACCCACACCTGTGTTAATGGAGCAATCACTGAAACGATGTTAGCCGGTCCTTTTAAGGCAGGCCTGCAATGAAGTTGAAATGTGTTTTGGGGGGAAAAAAGTTCATTTTCTAGGCAACTATGACTTTTCAATTAATTGCTGTTAAGCTGATCACTCTTTATAACATTCTGGAGTATATGCAAATTGCCATTATAAAGCCTGATGCAGTAGACTTTGTAAAAATTAACATTTGTATCATTCTCAAAACTTTTGGCCATGACTGTACAAGGAGGAGGGAAGAGACAGAAGGTGAGGGCAGACATGTTTGTGGGGTAGTACTGTGGCAGTAGGGTTATTGTAGGTTATAGGCAATCCTGAAGAAATGGGTTTTCAGGTTGCTTTTGAAGCTGGTGAAAGTGGAAAAGAGTCTGATGTGTTGGGATAATGAGTTCCAGGGTATGGGGAAGCATGGGAGAAGTCTTGGAGAATGTTGTGTGAGGAGCTGATAAGATGAGAGCAGAGGAGAAGGTCCTGTGATGAGCAGATTGTTTGAGGGATGGTATCTGGAGATTAAGGCAGAGATTTATGAGGGGTGGAGGTGAGAGGTTATGGAGAGCATTGTAGGTCATGGTTAGTAATCTGAACTGGATTTGCTGGGCAATAGGTAGCCAGTGTAGAGATTGGCAGAGTGGAGAAGCAGAGGAGTAGCGGGGAGAGAGGAGGATAAAACAGGCAGCAGAGTTGAGGATAGATTGAAGGGGAGTAAGAGTTCTAGACAGGAGGCAACAGAGAAGGATATTGCAGTAGTCTAGATGGTAGATGACAAGGGCATGGACCAGCATTTTTGTAGTAGCAGGGTTAAGGAATGAGTGGATGCGGGAGCTATTTTTCAGGTGGAGGCAGCAGGCAGAGGTAAGGACTTGTATATGTGGTTTGAAAGACAGAGAGGTTTCCCAAGGCAGCGGACTTGCAGGACCAGTGATAGTGTAGAGCCGTTGACAATGATAGAGAGATCAGGTGGAAGGCTAGAGTGGGATGGTTGGAAGATGATAAATTCAGTTTTATCCACATTTAGTTTTAGGAGAGAGAAGGGGGGAGAAGAAGGAGGATATGGATGATAGACAGTCTGGGATCAGGGAGAGCAGAGAGCCAACATCTGGGCCAGAGAAGTAGAGTTGTGTGTTGTCAGCATACAGGCGGTACTGAAAGCCGTGTGGTGCTGTGAGCTGACCCAGGCCAAGAGTGTAGATAGAGAAGAATAGAGGACCCAGAACTGACCCCTGGGGGACACCAACAGAGAGTGGGTGGGGAGAGGAGGTGGAGCGAGAATAAGGGACGCTGAAAGGCGGATCAGTGAGGTATGAGGAGATCCAGGAAAGAGCCAAGATGCAGAGGGCTGAGAGGATTTGTAGAAGGAGTGAGTGGTCGGCTGTACTCACTGTCCGCTCACCTGGTATCCAATGCTCTTCACTAGCCCCGCTCTTCTTTTTTCATCCAGTCTTTATTGGAATGTGGCTGTCACTGCTGCAGAAACTAATTTGCTGCTGGGGGTCACATGCCATCACTTTAAATCACTGGGTTGTGGTGTGTAATATAATTAATTTCTGGGGCATGGTGTGTAATGTAATCTCTAGGGTACAGTAGGGTGACAATGTGTTCCATAAAAAAATGGTTTATTCAAACTCTCACCCTCTATAATTGTTGCAAATGATGATCTGTAATATTCTTTTGTTGTGTTTAAGAGAAGGCTCAATTTCAGCCTTTGAACATGTAAATAGCCATTAAAATAGGATTTGGGTAGTTTTAATATAGAGCAGCAATAGCGTAAGAGCCCCACTGCTCCTTGAAACTCTCTCCAATTTACTTATTTGTAATGTGTAAAGAGTATTATTAATAATTTATTTTTCTTATTTCAATGTAAACTTGCTAGATTACAGACAACATTCAGTATCATTCACTGTTTTAGGTAACACTAATCTCTAAAAATTCACGCAGCAGCCTGCATCACTCCCACTATGTGTCTTTTAGGGCTTGTCCCCACTGCACGGGTTTTCACCCGGTTTTACAGATGGTTTTCGGTTTTGAAAACTGTAAACCGGGTGTCAACTTTTAAAATGGACCGCTATGGAAAATCCGTGAAGCGGTCCCGACTGCATGGATTTTCCACCGGACGCTTTTTCAGACCGCCGGCGGTCTGAAATAGATTCAACATGTTCATTCTTGAACATGTTAATGCGAAGAGGGAGGGCTTTTCTCCGCAACCCACGGAGAAAAGCTTCCCCCGGTGGCCATTTGCACGGCCGCAAAACAGTGCAAATACCGGTCAGGATTTCCGACCGGTATTTGCACTGTGCCGTGTGAACGGCCCTTTTCTGTTGTAGGGATTAGCTCAAACGATAGCAGCCTCTTCCAATCACTGCAAACTTTATTGGTGTGATCCCCAAAACAGGAAACAAATGACAAGGCCTGCTTCAGCCAAAAACAAACAATCACAGTCTTTGCTATAAGCCACAGTACCGTGTCTTCCCATCTCAGGGTTAGGGAACCGCATGCAGCTCTCAGTCTTCCAGGAGTGCAAGTCCCAGCTCTGGCTCTCACACAAACACTTGTTCCACTGAGCAGTTCGGTCAGATAGGGAACCACACACCCTCTCACCTGACCCTGCTGGCTTTATGAAGCCCTGGTAACTCCTGGCCTGGAATGTGGGAGCAGTCATACCACCCAACTCTTCTGACTGCTCCAGTAAAAGCCCAGCCCGGATAACGGAATTGCAGCCATACTAATAATATAAACATGCCAATGGCCTATCACCGCTGACATCAGAATTAATGTGTTTTTTACCTCACCGACTTCAGGCATATCATCCGTCCACAATAGTCCTTTGCATTCCCTACACTGTCTATTTAAATTTCTCCCTGAAATTCACTTACTTTTATTTATAATAGTAACTTGCAAATTTTGATGAGTGATATTAGGGTAATTTGCAGCAGAGTATCAAAATTTATTTAAATGTGTGCTTATGGATGCTATTTAGGCCGCCCACAAGTTTAATCACTGTCGTCAGAAAAATTGGCGTCTTTGAATTGCACAGTTAGAGGAATGTGGTTAATTGGAGGGACAGCAGACAGTATTAACCCCTTCACAACCTTAGACGTATGCATACGTCCAGGTCGTTTGGGGGTTCACGCACCTGGACGTATGCACACGTCCTGAGGATCGCGCAAACTCTAAAGCAGAGTTTGCGCGATCAGCGCGGGGTGTAAGCTGTATATTACAGCTGACATCCCGCTGCGTCGGCCCTGACCCGAGATTGCTCCGTGGGGGGCCGGTTAACCCCTTAATTATCCCGACCATCGGGTCGCAATAACTAAGAGAGGCGCAGGAGGAGATCGCTCCTCCTGCGTCTCTGTCGGCGGCACCAACTGCACGGATTGCGGCCAGCATCAACAGGTCCAAATATAAAGTTGTTTGAGAGATTTTTGGCTGCCTGGAATCAACTGGATAAAACCAAGTTTTCGATTGGAATAGCAGATGACATAGGGCGACATGTATGAACGGGGCCCGACATTTAGCGCAGCCCCATTTGTTATAGTATTAATTCGCCCGCACTCCAGGATCAGGCACATTACAGAGCACTGGTGGCGTGCTGGAGGCGGGGCGCACTAGAAACATACAAAGCTATAGATTTATAGTTTCAGTACGGTAAATCCAGGTTCATTACTGCTGGAACAGGTACACCCCTTTCAAAGGGGTGTACCTGAGTCAGAATTGTTGTTTCTGTGATAGAATTCGCCTGATTTATGACCCGCAGTAGACCGGGTTAATAAATTCAGGTGCATTCTACACTATTCCTATGCACTTGAAAATTTGCATCTAAGCGCCATAAATCATACATGTTGCCTATAGTCTTCAAAGAGCTAGGTCCACTTAAGGAGTATCTAGTTGAATTTTGCACCAACCAGCTTGCACAATGTCCTCCAAGAGATGTTTACAAGGAATTGTTAATACTGGCACTCCTGTTCCTTGGTTCTCTGGTAAAACCCAGACGTACTCATCACTTCGTACTCAACACAAAAAAACAGTTTGTTGCACTGGAAATAAAGCAAGAGTTTCTTCATAAAGATTCTTGTCTGTGACACACTAATGCAAGTTATATCAATGCATCCTCAAAAGTCACCGGACTGAAAATCGTGAATGATGCTGCAGAACGCTCCATTGCACTCATGAGTACATTCAATTCGTCACTGGGCACTCAAGAAAACCAGAAACCATTTATTCTCCAGTGTGTTGAGAAGTATCGCCATGACTATCCTGAACCAAGTAAAGCATGTTTTGCAAAATAAAAAGTGAAACTGCTTTAAAATTGTTCATTTACTTTGTGGCAAGACATTCATTACAAATAATTGTTATTTTGTGATAAGAAAGCAGTAAACAATGTTGCAATGCTAAGAAATTTTGTGTATGTTACAATCACACCAAAGGAAATAATTCCCAGGGGTGAGACTTTGCACAAAAATGTTTTGACTGTCATCCTTAATGTTAAGTATTTAATCTCTGGGGTACACTCTGTAATGTAATCTCTGGGGCATGGTGCGTAATGTAATTTAATCTCTGGGGTGTAGTGTGTAATGTAATCTCCGAGGACAGTGTGAAAAGTAATCGCTAGGGTATGGTGTGTAATGTAATTAATCTCTGGGGTATGGTGTGTAATGTAATTTCTGGGGTATAGTATGTAATTTAATTTCGGGGGTACAGTGTGTAATGTAATCTCTGGGGTATGGTTTGTAATGTAATCTCTAGGATACAGCATGTAATGCAATCTCTTGCATGGTGTGTAATGTAATCTCTGGGGTGCAATGTATAATGTAATCTCTAGGGCATAGAGTGTAATGTAATCTCTGGGGTACAGTGTGTAATATAATCTCTGGATTATGTTGTGTAATGTAATCTCTATGGTATGGTATGTAATCTCTAACGAACGGTGTATAATGTAATCTCTGGGGTATAGTGTGTAATGCATTTAATATCTGAGGTACAGTATGTAATGTAATCTCTTGGGAATGGTGTGTTATGTAATTTAATCTCTGGGGTATGGTGAGTAATGTAATTAATCTCTGGGATACAGTGCGTAATGTAATCTCTAGGGTACAAGGTGTAATGTAATGTAATCTGTGGGGTATGGTGTGTAATGTATTTTATTTCTGGAGTACAGTTTTTGATGTAATTAATTTATAGGGTACTGTGTGTAATGTAATCTCTGTGGTATGGTGTGCAATGTAATTAATCTCTGGGTTACAGTGTGTAATGTAATCTCTGAGGTATGGTGTTATGTAATGTAATCTATGGGGTATGGTGTGTAATGTAATCTCTTGGGCACAGTGTGTAATTTAAACTCGGGGATACTTTGTGAAATGTATTTAATTTCTGGGGTATGGTGTGTAATGTAATTTCTGGGGTTCAGTTTGTAATGTAATCTCCTCGGGTACGGTGTTTAATGTAAGATCTGGGGTATAGTGTGTAATGTAATCTCTGGGATATGGGGTGTAATATAATCTCTGGGGTACAGTGTGTAATGTAATTTATCGCTGGGCTACAGCGTGTGATGTAATTTTTGCAGTATGGTGTGTAATGTAAATAATTTCTGGGGTACAGTGTGAAATGCAATGTAATGTAATCTCTGGGGTACATTGGGAAATGTAATCTCTGGGGTTCAATGTGTAATCTCATCTCTGGGGTATGGTGTGTTATGTAATTAATCACTGGGCTACAGTGTGTAATGTAATTTCTGGGGTACAGTGTGTAATGCAATTTAATAATCTCTGGGGTACATTGTGAAATGTAATCTCTGTGATACAGTGTGTAATATATTCTCTGGAGTATGATGTGTAATGCATTTAGTTTCTATGGGGTACCTTGTGTAATGTAGTTAGTTTCTGGGGTACAGTGTGAAATTTAATTTCTGGCGTATGGTACGCAATATAATTAATGTTTGGGGGACAGTATATGACAAATTATTTCTGGGGGTACAGTATGTATGCTATGTAGTTCCAATCTGGCTCTGATATATAGTGCTTATTGAGTGCGGTATATTCAATTGGGAAAAGCGCTTCAAAATCGCCTTTTCGGATGAGGTTTTGACAAGGTTTAGATCAGGTTTTTGTTGAGGTTTCACAGCGCTGTTTCAGACGAGGTTTTGATTGGGCTTCGGAAACGGTTTTACAACACTCTTTTGTTTCTGAAATGCCAAAACAAATTAATGGCCAGGGCAAAAACCGCGCCCGAAAACAGCATTAAAAACCGCACCGTGGTTTTGGACAAGGTTTTCAAGCTCTTCAATGATTCTTATGGGGATTTTCAGCACTGAAAATCCTTCAAGAATTGACATGAAATTTCTTTTTCAGCGCCCAAAACAGTGATTGTATGGGTACATCCTGGTGTCAGTAAGTTCCTATATAGCGGGTTTACTCAGTAATTCCACTATGTAGGAGGATGGTGTCATATCAAAACCTCTACATATTTGACATTGCCAGAATAATTTCAGCCTGCAAAATACAGATAACACACATTTTATATGGAAGAGTGAATGGCATAAAAACAACCCTCCCCCCCCACCGCATAAACATAGCGCAGGTATGTTTTTTCACATTTCACTAAACTTTGAAATTTTTTTTCGCTTTCCCAGTATATTCTATGCTATGGTCACTAGCAGCATTAACAAGTATAGCCTGTTCCACAAAACAAAAGCCCTCATATGTCTATGTAGATGGAAAAATACAAAAGTTATGACTCTTGAATAGTGTTGAGCGATTATTATCGACAAAGTTGAAATCGGCACAGTTTTTATGTTGATCGAAATTTTTAGATCATGCGATAATTTAGGTTAAAATCTGTGCATCATCTATTAAGATCGCGCCATTTTCGGCGCTTCCTGTCATTTTGGCGGCCAGCAAATCAGCTTACAGAATAGAGCAGGGTGAGATGTGTGTGCGACGCCATGACTGGGATGTGTATGGTTGCGATTGGCTGGAAAAATCACATGACCTTGTTTTACATAGGTGCCAAAAAAAACCTTTTATTATCTGAATACATTACAGATACGTGTTTTTTGCACTTTTGCCCAGTCCAGATTTGTTGATAGAGCCACCTTGCAGTTAATTTTGAATCCAGCAATTGTGTAGTTACCACAGGTGAATTGATAGGTGCCAAAAAATACCTTTTATTATCCGAATACATTACAGATACGTGTTTTTTGCACTTTTGCCCAGTCCAGATTTGTTGATAGAGCCACCTTGCAGTTAAATTTGAATCCAGCAATTTTGTAGTTACCACAGGTGAATTGATAGGTGCCAAAAAATACCTTTTATTATCCGAATACATTACAGATACGTGTTTTTTTACTTTGGTGCACTACAGCTTTGTTGATAGAGCCACCTTGCAGTTAAATTTGAATCCAGCAATTGTGTAGTTACCACAGGTGAATTGATAGGTGCCAAAAAATACCTTTTATTATCCGAATACATTACAGATACGTGTTTTTTTCACTTTGGCGCACTACAGCTTTGTTGATAGAGCCACCTTGCAGTTAAATTAGATCCAGCAATTGTGTAGTTACCACAGGTGAATTGATAGGTGCCAAAAATACCTTTTATTATCCGAATACATTTCAGATACGTGTTTTTTCACTTAGGCGCAGGCCATTTTTTGTTGATGATCTACTTTGCATTTAAAATTTTGAATACAGCAATTTTGTGTCACCACAGTGAATTAAAAGGGTTTTCCCCCAAAAAAACCTTTTAATATCCTATACAATTTCAGACAGGGTTTTTTTCACTTTTGGGTCATCAAGTTTTGTTGATAAAATCTACTTTGCGTTAAATTTGAACCCAACAATTTTTTTTGTTTTGAGGGATTGAAAATAGCTGTGATTTGCCGTCTTTTAATAAGAACTTTCCAAAACTCTTCCATACCTTCTCAAATTTTATATTTCTAAACATGGCAAATTATGGTAAGCGAGCAAAGAGGGGGAGGACAGGAGGTAGGGGTCGAGAAAAGGGGTCCTTCCAGGCGGCGAAACCCAGCCAGGGATCGTCAGTTGCAGGACCGCAGGCCCCTGTCATGCTGGCCAGGGGCCCGTAATCTCAGTAACGAACAGCGTCGCCAATCGTCCTTCAGGGTTAATGCAACCTGCATCACATCTTACCTCCTCGTCCCCCCAGTCAGGGCCAAAAATGTTTTCATCAGCATCACCAGTCCGCCAACAGAAGCACCCAAATTCAACTCGTACCCACCACTTGGTCCATCTTCTTAGACCTCTTTAACAAAATGCGGTGGGAAAAGGCATGTTCAAAGATCAAGGGGCCAAAGAGGAGATTTTCTCTCTTGATCCAAGTTTACTGATCCATCAGGGGAGGAAAAGGGAAAACCGGGTCAATCGGCAAAAACCCCGGGGCCCCGGGTCGGCCAAACCCCTTGCAGTCCATTTTGCTTACCCCGACCCCTGGATGCAGAATGTCGGGACGGCGAAGTCCCCCTGTGTTGATGATGATGAGATGACACATCGCGGTCCAATTTTGGTCTTTCAGCAGAATTTGTTTGCGAGCGCTTCATCCTGGATAAGTCCGCTGAAATGTTCCCCCACCCCACGGCACCCGAAACCCCCCGCTCCCGTTACGCCGTCAAAAAGGCCGGGGACCTCTAAACCTGGCCCTTCTTTGAGCAAGCCCTGTTAACCCAGCGATTCAAGCCGCCTTTGCCGTAAAGCATAAGAGAGGCAAAAACCTCAGTGGTTAACCCCACCAAATGTCAGTCACATAGGAATGCATGATTGATATGGGGGCAACCCCGGCCAAAAAAGGCCAACCCACACGGGCCCCTCAACCCCCTGTCAAACCTCTGTCCCCGCCCTCCCCGACCACCAAGCGTTCCCAGTCCCCCAGTCTCCAAGTCAGAGGGGGCACCTCCGCTTCAGCCCACTGTTCCCGATACCCCAGACACCAGAGACCCATCACCCCTTTCCTTCCCCATTTTTGACGACCTGCACGCCGTACAGGGGGCCAGCCTAGCAGCCCTTCTGTCTTCCAGGTTGGGAGCAGAAAAAACATTTAACCCAAACCACCCCAAACCCCAAAAGCCCGAATTTTTGGGAATTGCCAGGTTTTTGGGCCTTGAAATGTTGCCTTTCCGCGGGTGGCACAGATGGGTTCCGCACGTAGGGCCCCTTGCCTCCCCCCAATACCAGATCCCGACAGGCATTTTTGTCGAAAAGCCGTCCCGCCCGGGCCCAGCCAGTGTCTCTAAAATTTCAAGCGCTTGTCTGCATTTTGGGGCCCGGGAAAACCCACTGACCCCCGACTCAGGGATAAAAAGCACACCCAAAGGGGCCGCTAAAACCTGGGAAACAGCTCACTGGGTGATGATGGATTCTCTGGGGGTGCGGGGGCTCTCGGGGTCGCGCACGCTCTTCAAAACCGAGGGATGGTGACGGTTCTTTCCTCCAAGGCCTCGGGGTGGCATCACGTGCCCAGAGAAACCACCTGTTGAAATTAATCTGTTTTGGGAGACCCCACACACAGGCGGGAGCTGTGGACAGCTCCCCAACGGGGAGGCGCTGGCTGGGTCCAAAGAACCTTGTGCCGGGCAAGGGGGTGGCGAAAAAGGGCGAAAACTCTGGCCCCCCTTTAAGATTGGTGGGGGCACATCCCTTGCCGGGCACATGTCATGAACCTTGTCGCCAGAAATTTGTAAAGAACTCCCGGGTCTGGACTCCCCGGCTAGGAAGGCTCGAAGTCTGATTGCACTTCCCGCCGTTGGGCCCCTTCTTCGTCCCCCGGCTGCGTTGCAGCGTCAGCTGGGCCTCCCCGTCAACCGTCTCTTGTTGACGTGGCAAAACGTGGAATTCCACCCCCACATGCCCAGGTTGGGGGAGCACCCCAAAAGCCATTTCGCGTACGAAGTGCACATGGCCCGAACAAGCAGCGGTGCGGACCTAGGGGGTTTGAGCCCATGAGAGGGGGAACAGGTGAAAGACTCTGCAACCCTCCCTTTATTTTTTTAAAAAGCCACCAAAATGGAAATGCGGACAATGCCCCTTTACATGAGCATTGTGGTGATCTTATTCTGGAACGATGTTGGGCACTCTGAAACAACACCCGCCACGACGGAGGAGGAGACCGACACAGAGCGGAAAACGGACCTTTCTCTCCCAAATCCCAAGGGCCCCACAGTTTCACAATTTCACGGTCTTCTTAGGCATGGTTCGGGGGCCCGGCTTCAAGGTGGCGCATCAGCTCTCAGGTGCTTTATCTCAGGAAAGTCAGGGCGTGTTTTAACTGTGGGAGGCAGCGGAGGAGGAGGGGGGGTATTTCCCAGACACCCATTACCGACGTCCCTGCCTTTGGGAAAGAGGTTTCGCGAATTTGAGGCGAGGAGGAAAATGAGGGAAATCCTTTTTTTAGTGCCCCTTTTACCCAGAGGTTGGGAAAACAGGTCCATCTTTAATGATGCTTATGCACCCTTTTCCTCCAACATATTCCCGCATTAAGGGCCCTCAAAAGAACAACAGTTACTGGGGGGGCCACCCTCCCGATCCCCCCACAAAAAAAAACTCGGACTTTCCCTTCCCTCCCCCCAAATAGGGTAAAATGCAGAAATGGAACCTTGATTTATCAATGGAAACTGTTGCGTCTGCTTCACGTTCCCCCCAAATGTCACGGGAACAACACAGGGCGTACAGCGTAGGTGCCAAGTAGCCATAGCGGCAGCCAGCCAGGCAAGGGGCAGAAGCCAATGGGGGACCCCCTGGCAATCTTTATTTACCACCTCACCAACGCAGCAATGCAGGGCACACATCCAACACACGGACCATTAAAAACTGGTGCCGACTATCTGGTCTCACACGAGTTTTTGTATGTGTTTTCCGACCCAAAAGACTTCTGGGTATCCAAAAAGGACGAATGGGCCCAGCTCACTCGCCACGCCAAAGAGGTGTTTCCGCCCAGCAGCCGCTCAATTGAGCGGACCTTCAGCAAAGTGGAGGAGTCTTACAACAAAGCATCTGGCTTTCCACAATAATGGGACGTTGACTTTCGTCAAGATGAATCATGCATGGATCCTGAAAGTTTGTGGGGCCCCAATTGCCGAGGTCACCGATTTTCCGGCTAATTCACATTCCCCCTTTTAAACAGAAATGGTCCCTTGAAAACTTTTTTTTTAAAATTACATTTCCCTTTCTGGAATTTTTATTCCTTTCCCAAAGTTCATTTTGCTATTTTGCTGTGGGAACTGAAAAAAACAGCAAAGGTTTTATGACAACACCGTTCCATTTACTCACTTTTTTTTAGAATTTTGCTTTTTCAAAAGTTTTTTAGGTGATTTTTCTGTGAATACAGCTATAATAAAGGTCCTTTGAAAAAGGAGGGGCTTTCTCCCCCCCAATTTTTAATAGGGCTAGAAGTCAATTTATAATTTTTTTGGGTCCCGTTTGTGGTTAAGCAATAATCATGGGCCTTTGAACAGAAAGGGGGCTTTTAAAATGGCATTTCCCCTCACAAATTTTTAAAGTGACTGAAAGTCATTTTTAAAAATTTTTTGGTCATGCCTTTGAAATGCAGCAATACTAAGGTCCTATTATAAAAAGTTTTCAACAACATTTGTTCTTCAATTGCAAGATGGCTCAATGGGGATGGTGCGTCGAAAAAAATTAATAGGAGGGAAATTTTAATGGACATATATTGCAAAATGATTGTTTTGCAAGATCTTTAACAAGCTACAAACCCTGTATTGAGACAACCCTTTTAAAAAAAATTAAAAAAGAGAAAAAAAAGAAATGGTGGGATTCCATCCTATTTTAAAAATGTGTTTTCTAGAATTAAACTACTAAAAAACTTGCATGTACAAAATAGCTGGTAAAAAAATTACTCTGAATTGTACAAGGGAGGTACAGGAAAACTTGACCAGATGTAGGTTATTCAGAGGACATGGAGTATGGAGCACGGACAGAGAACAAAGTACAGAGACAATTTCCTCCAGCACGTTGAGTAAAATGAGAAAAAGAATGCCAAGAAAAAGGGCACCTGGGTGTAACAGGAGCGTTAACCACCAGTATTTCCAAGTGAAGCTCAAATTGTCCGCACTCATACGGAGGGGCAAGCGCTACCCAGGACAGGTACAGTATATGTCCAGTGAAACTAAAATGGTGGTTGAAAGACTCCTTTTTCCGGCACTTTTTAATCTGGGGTCATGCAGGTTTGGGGCTCATGCTGTGGCCCAGGACAGGGATAGTCAATGTCCAGTTCAATGAAAATGGTGGTTGAAAGACCCCTTTTTCCGGCACTTTTTAATCTGGGGTCATGCAGGTTTGGGTCTCATGCTGTGGCCCAGGACAGCTATAGTCAATATCCAGTGAAACTAAAATGGTGGTTGAAAGAATCCTTTTCCCGGCACTTTTTAATTTAGGGGTCAGACAGGTTTAATGGTCATACTGCGGTCCAGGACAGGTATAGTCAATGTCCAGTTCAACTAAAATGGTGGTTCAAAGACTCCTTTTCCCGGTACTTTTTAATTTGAGGGTAAGACAGGTTTGGGCTCATGCTGTGGCCCAGGAAAGGTATAGTCAATGTCCAGTGAAACTAAAATGGTGGTTGAAAGACTTATTTTTTCCGGCACTTTTTAATCTGAGGTCATGCAGGTTTGGGGCTCATGCTGTGCCCCAGGACAGGTAAAGTCAATGTCCAGTTCAACTAAAATGGTGGTTGAAAGACTCCTTTTTCCGGCACTTTTTAATCTGGGGTCATGCAGGTTTGGGGCTCATGCTGTGGCCCAGGGCAGGTATAGTAAATGTCCAGTGAAACTAAAATGGTGTTTCAAAGACTCCTTTTTCCGGCTCTTTTTAAATCTGGTGGTCATGCAGGTTTGGGGCTCATGCTGCGTTCCAGGACAGGGATATTCAATGTCCAGTTCAAGTAAAATGATGTTCAAATCATACTGCCTTCTGGCACTTTTAATTGCGGGTGATGCAGGTTTAAGGGTCTGCTGTGGTGCAAGACAGGGATACTGAAATTCTGTGATTTTTTTTCTGTGGCTTTTATAACCTAAGTGTGTAGCCTAAGATGTAGCAGGTATACATTTGACTGTTGTGTATGTTAATTCCAGCTTCTCCAGCCCTGTTTTGGTGTAAGAATGAAGGTGTTGTTGCTCTCCCATAGACTTTAATGGTCATCGATCATAATCTATCATCGACCATCGAATATCTTGTCGATGATGTTCGACTATCGACCATCGACCGATGTTGATGGCCAACGTAATCGCTCAACACTACTCTTGAAAGGTAATTTTACGAATTGGTATTTATAAAATATAAACATTATGTATGTGGGTAGTTGCTTGAGACTTACTTTGATTACAGTCTAAGGCCATGTTTCCATTGCATATTTTTCCTACAGAAAAATATGCCTTATAACACATGGACGGAAATATGCTCGGACTTTTTTCTTCATACGTGTTTAAACCCATGTAAAGTAGCATAGCTTTTTTTCAAATTTTACTAAGCAGCAATGCATTATGATTTCATTTTCTAATAAACTGTATTCAAATAAACCCATTCAACCCATTCTTATTGCCACAGCTAGTCTTGACCTCAATGACACAGCCCCTTCATTGGGGTATAACTTTGTAATGCTTTTACCTACAGTATCCATGTGATTTTAAGGAATACATTTTGGTTGATACAGTCCTGTTTATTTGTGAAAAATAATATAATATTGTGAAAATTTAGAAAAATTTGCCATTTTTTTAAATGTAAAAATTTCTGTGTACCACACAAAATATTTTATAAATAATATAAACCATATGTCTTCTCTTTGCTGGCATCATTTTTTTAATGACGTTTTTCATTTTTTTTCCAACATTAGGGGGTTTATAAAAGTAATGGCAAGTTTTCACATTTCCATGAAAATTTGCAACACAGATTTTTTTAGGGACCAGTCTGTTTCTGACATGCCTTTGAGAGATCTGTTTGTCAGACACCACATAAGGCTGCGTCCACACAGTAGAGGACAAAATACTCGTCGGATTCTAGTCAGAATCCAACCAGTATTTTACACTTGTTTTTTTTGTTTTTTTGTCCCATTTTTTGCTGCGGTTTTTGAAATTTGGACATCCCGTTCAATTGAACATTATTATGATCTGCCGTTTTCAAGTGAAATATGGAAAATTATAGAACATGTTCTGAGTTTTTTGACCCGGTTTTTCGGATTTGAAATCCAACCTCAGAAAATCCGAGTTGTTTCGACTACAGATCGGATTTTCTATGGAGATCTATGGGGATGATTTACAGTTGGATTTTTTGCGGGTTCTAAATACAACAGTACTGTCGACATAGTCTAAGGTTGTTTTCACACAGTGCATTTTTTTGTGTATTTTTTCACTTGTGGTACTGCACAGCAATTAAACTGCCTTTATTACTAGCAAGCTTCTGTCAGTTACTTAAACTGTTCTGAAAGGTGTTACAAGCGAGTAATCAATTACTGTGTTTAGAAGCCACAAGACTTCAGACACAATAATTGATCACTCACTTGTTACACCTTTCAAAAAAATTAAGATAATTGAAATGTAAACAGTCATATCACAATGTCGACTGTAATAAAGGCAGTTTAATTGCAGTGCAGCACTGCAAGTGAAAAACGCACTAAAACGCCACAAAACCACACTGTGCAAAAGCAACCTTAATCACTCAATTTAAAAAACTGCATTCAAGATTAATTTAGAAATCTACAGCCCTTAAGTTATACATCTAGGAGTGCAGTGAGTCTATTGACTCCATATTTGTTTCATAGTTTGTTTTAGCATTAAGCCGTGAAAATAAATTAAAATTTTTCTGATAATATACAATTTTAGCTATTTTTTTTTTATTTTTACAAAGAATGTTGGAGAATAAGCACCCCAAAATTTGTTATAAACTATTTTTAACAAACCACCTTTTGGGCATATAGCAGGGAGTACAAAGGAAAAAGCCCTATTTGGCTTTTGGAACATATACAACATTTTGGTTGGTACCATGTCAAATTTGTAAAGCCACCAAAGTATCAGTACAGGTAAAACCTTTTAGAGGTCACCCCATTCTTGAAACAACACCCCAAGGGAACTTATCTAGTGATAATGTGCTTCACAGTTTTTTTACAGCATTGGCCGTAGAAGTGGGACATAAAAAAACCCAGCAATTTTGCCATTGTTTTTTGGGTTTCATTTTTACCCGGTTCGCTGTATTGTATAAATGACATGGTAACTTTATTATGTGGGTTGGTACAATTACAATATCAATTTTAAATAGTTTTTTTATGTTTTACGGTGTTACCTTCATGTTACCAGTGTTATATCCAGGTTTTCCATTTAAGGTCCCTAGTCTCCTTATTCTAGTGTATAGAGTTTAGTACTTGGTGTGAGTCCTCCATGCTACTCTTGTTATATCCAGGTTTTCTGTGTGACATCACTAGTCCTTCTATACTGGTAATGTGGAGTCCAGTATTGGTGTGAGACCTCCATATTATCAGTGTTATATCCAGGTTTTCTGTGTAAGGTCCCTAGTCTCCTTATACTGGCATATAGAGTCTAGTACTTGGTGTGAGACCTCCATGTTACCAGTGTTATATCCAGGTTTTCTGTGGACATCCCTAGTCCCCCTATTCTAGAATTGGTGTGAGACCTCCATGTTACCAGTGTCATATCCAGGTTTTCTGTGTGACATCACTAGTCCTTGTATACTGGTAATGTGGAGTCTAGTATTGGTGTGAGACCTCCATGTTACCAGTGTTATATCTAGGTTTTCTGTGTAAGGTCCCTAGTCTCCTTATACTGGTATATGTCGTATAGTACTTGGTATGAGACCTCGATGTTACCAGTGTTATATCCAGGTTTTCTGTGTGAGGTCACTAGTCCTTCTATACTGGTATATGGAGTCTAGAACTTGGTGTGAGACCTCATGTTACCAGTGTTATATACAGATTTTCTATTTAAGGTCCCTAATCTCCTTATACTGGCATATAGAGTCTAGTACTTGGTGTGAGACCTCCATGTTAACAGTGTTATATCCAGGTTTTCTGTGTGACATCACTAGTCCTTGTATACTGGTAATGTGGAGTCTAGTATTGGTGTGAGACCTCCATGTTACCAGTGTTATATCTAGGTTTTCTGTGTAAGGTCCCTAGTCTCCCCTTTTAAATGGTATATTGTCGTATAGTACTTGGTATGAGACCTCCATGTTACCAGTGTTATATCCAGGTTTTCTGTGTGAGGTCACTAGTCCTTCTATACTGGTATATGGAGTCTAGAACTTGGTGTGAGACCTCCAAAGTTTTCCATGTTATATACAGATTTCTATTTAAGGTCCCTATCTCCTTATTCTGGTTTTATTAGAGTCTAGTAATAGTTGTGAGACCTCCATGATACCAGTGTTATATCCAGGTTTTATGTGTGACATCACTAGTCCTTCTATACTGGCATATGGAGTCTAGTACCTGGTGTGAGGTATCCAGGTTTTCTATGTGAGGTCACAAGTCCTTCTATACTGGTATATGGAGTCTAGTACTTGGTGTGAGACCTCCATGTCACCAGTGTTATATCCAGGTTTTTTATGTGAGGTCACTAGACCTTCTATACTGTTATATGAAGTCTAGTACTTGGTGTGAGACCTCCGTGTTACCAGTGTTATATCCAGGTTTTTTTTTGTGAGGCCACTAGACCTTCTATACTGGTATATGCAGGGGCGTAGCTAAAGACTCATGGGCCCGGGTGCAAAACTTCAGCTTGGGCCCCCTACCCCATGCCATGGCTGTGGACCACTACTTTTTAACAACTGGTTCCTTACTTGACGTGACTGATATCTGCAGTGCAGCGGAAAATTATTTCTATTTAAAATATGAATTTGAAATATTCATTTAAAATTGGGCCAGGCGGTGGAAAAAAGAAACTTAAGTTATACAGCCAAAGTGTCTGTCCCCTCTTGCCCTCTCCTTCCCCCAAAAAAAAAATTCTTTGTGCGATGAACAGGAAAAAAAAAATCAATTGTGCCTTTGTTTTTTTTTTTAATTTAGCTTTTGTTCGAGTTTACACTGAACCGTTTCCTGACTTATCTGTATTCTGCGGGTCAGTGCAAGGGCCACATTATCAGCACAAGTCACCACTATGTGACTAATACCACCATAATGTTACCGACCAAATCAGCATAGCAAGACCAATATTACCAATAACAACAATATACAAGGACCAAGTAATACCGTGACATATCACTATTGTATAGTAACTAATACCATCATACTGTTACTGACCAAAATAATATAGCAAGACCAATAATATTAATAACAAGAATATACAAGCACCTAATAATACCACCACATCCTGACCACATATCTCCACCATAAAGAGACTAAATAAAGCCATCATACTGTCACTAAATATAAAACATAACACTAAGACCTCTATTATAACCATACAGTGACCATATAGTGGTACATACAAGTTGTGCGCAGGTTATGCAGTCATACAAGTGATTACAGTGCAGTTACATTAAGAGACTCACAGGTGATGTCTTACCGATGAGAGCTGTTCTCTTGTCTTTTCCTTCTCCATCTGGTCCAGAATCCAGACCATCATGATGTAATCTCTAGTGGGAGTCATTCACTTTCAAATTTCTTCTCCGTGCAGTCCAGACCGCCATGATGACTTCTCCTGGCCATGACTCGTCTCTGCAGATGTTATCACACAAGCACGTTAGACTCCTCATTTTTTCAGCACTTCCCTCCCAATTCCTACCCAGTAGGTATGTATATAGGGCACCCCAGTAGATAAATAGGTATATAAGTCCCCTTTATTAGGTTGGTTTATAGAGCCCACTAGTAAATAAGAAGGTACATAGCCTCCTGCCAGGTGGCAGGTAGGGATATAGCCCCATCCAGTAGATAGATAGGTATATAGGGCACCCTTAAGTAGGGGTATAGTGGTCCCTCTAGTAGGGCTTAGTCAGTAGATATATAGGGCCACTTTAGTGTATAGGTAGATATGTTTATTTATACATGGCTAGTCAGAAGGTATATAGGGCCCTCTTTAGTGGATGTATGTATATATAGGGCTAGTCAGTAAATATATAAGGCCCCCTTTAGTGGCTAGCAGTAGGGTCTCCTTTAGTGGCCAGGCATATATAGGGCAAGCAGTAGGGCCTCCTTTAGTTGCCAGGTATATATAGGGCAAGCAGTAGGGCCTCCTTTAGTGGGTAGGTATATATAGGGCAAGCAGTAGGGCCTCCTTTAGTTGCCAAGTATATATAGGGCAAGCAGTAGGGCCTCCTTTAGTTGCCAGGTATATATAGGGCAAGCAGTAGGGTCTCCTTTAGTGGGTAGGTATATATAGGGCAAGCAGTAGGGCCTTTTTTAGTGGCCAGGTATATATAGGGCAAGCAGTAGGGCCTCCTTTAGTTGCCAAGTATATATAGGGCAAGCAGTAGGGTCTCCTTTAGTGGGTAGGTATATATAGCGAAAGCAGTAGGGCCTCTTTTAGTGGGTAGGTATGTATAGGGCAAGCAGTAGTGCCCCCTTTTGTGGCCCGGTATCTATAGAGCAAGAAGTAGGGCCTCCTTTAGTGGCCAGGTATATATAGGGCAAGCAGTAGGGCCTCCTTTAGCTGCTAGGTATATATAGGTCTAACAGTAGGACCTCCTTTAGTTGCTAGGTAGACAGTACCCCCATTAAAAATAAAAAAATAACACTCACCTGTCTTCAGTTCCTCTGCCGCACACTTCTTTCAGAACCCGGAGCAGTCGACGTGACGTCATCATGCCGCCTGCTCCAGATGCCGCTTCTGCCGCATACTAGGCCATAAACCTAGCAATAGACTTGCGGCCTAATACAGAGCGGAACAGGCACCGCAATGACATCAACGTATCAAGCCGCTTGTGCCGCTGCCTGTAACAGCTACAAGCCTATTACAGACGGCTCAATGGCCGGAACCAGAGGATCTCAGCCATTGTGCCTGCTCTGCATCGATTTGCAGCATTGCTGGGTCTATGTTATCCAGCAATGCAGTGTGTGGCGAGAGGGCCCTGGGGGCCACCTGGCTCAGGGGCCCAGTCGCGACTGTGACCGCTGCGACCCCTGTAGCTACGCCACTGGGTATATGGAGTCTAGTACTAGGTGTGAGACCTCCATGTTACTAGTGTTGTATCCAGGTTTTCTGTGTGACACCACTAGACCATCTATACAAGTATATGAAGTCTAGTACTTGGTGTGAGACCTCCATTTTACCAGTGTTATATCCAGGTTTTCTCTATGAGGTCACTAGACCTTCTATAGTGGTATTTGAAGTCTAGTACTTGGTATGAGACCTTCATGTTACCAGTGTTATATCCAGGTTTTCTCTATGAGGTCACTAGACCCTTTATAGTGGTATATGGAATCTAGTACTTGGTATGAGACCTCCATGTTACCAGTGTTATATCCAGATCCTGCTGTGTGCAGACGCCTAGTCCCACCTGCCTGTATATGACCTCCAGTGTTATATAATTATCTTCCTTTATGCAGATGATATATCTAGTCATGGGTAGCAGGCATGGCCTTAGTGAGGATGAGCTGTCAGGCCTGGTAGCACAAAGTCTTCCATTCTACATGCAGAGAGGCAGAGACAGAGCTGCATATAATTCGCATCAGGGTACAAGTCATAGATGTGGTCTACAATTAGGATTGCCACCAAACTGGGAAATTACAAGCCTAGCAGATACTGATGGTTAAGGTCAACAGCCAGTCACCATTTTTCACCTACAATATAAATTGCAGGTAATATTCTCAGCAAAATCAACCATTCTGGGCAACTTTCCCTAGTACCCCTAGCTAAAGAGCTAGAATACAGACCGAGCATTCAGGGTGGTCAAAAGCAGGCAAAAAAACTTCTCTGAGCTCTGATTGGATTTCCTGTCAGAATACTCAGGCCTTCTTTCTGTATTGGATGCTGCTTACTCTTTGCAGGGTGGTATAGGGCTGTGTCAGGAGGCTTTACTGAGCTCCTGGACTTGGGAATCACTGACCAAATGGTAGGATTTCTGTGAAGCATATTGGTGAGTGCTGGGGATGATTTCTAAATGTTGGGTGTCGGCTTCTTACACAATACATATCTCCCAAACATTTTGGAAACAGCGGGACATTACTGGGTTACAGGCAATGTTCCATTGTCCTGGTGGGAGAACCCCTAGTCCTAGCGCTCTACATTTTCGGAGTTGCACCACAAGACTGTTGGAAGATATGGCCACATCCCCTACCCCTAACCTGCCTCACTGTGCTGCCAGCATCTCTACACATTGTCTGGCCACTGTTAGGTTGTGCAGCACATGGGTCCGACGTACCTCCCATGTGTCCCTATTTTGGAGGGACAGTCCCTATTTTTAACCTAGGTCCCTCTGTCCCTTTTAGCTCTATAAATGTCCCTCTTTTCCATTTGGGAAATAGATTTGCATCAATAAACTGATTATCGTTCTTTAGAAAGATACTGATTGCTACCTAACTTTTCATTAGATAACAACTTCATATTTCATCATTGGATGCAATGCAATCCTGAACATGTCAATATTCCAATGATATTTATGATAATATTTTAATAAAAACCTATTCAAGCATATAGTTATGTATTAAAAAAAACTGATATTTTATACAGTGAACTGTCCCTCTTTGGCCATCTAAAATAATTGGGAAATATGTGTGGTGTGGTTAGAGGCGTGTCCTGGTGTGATGTCATGTGTTTAGGTGCGGTTAGAGGCATGCCCTGATATGATGTCATATATTTGGAGGCATGGCCTGAAGTGTCCCTCTTTGCAATCTCTAAAAGTTGGGAGGTATGGGTTCGTTGTGTAGGTATTTTGCATAGCATGTAAGCAGTGTATAGCTTTCCCATCCCATGTTGCTGGAGGCAGTTCAAGGCCTGAGAGTGCTCTGCAAAAAATTGTTCTCTGCAGCTCATGATTCTGCATTAGAAATAATAGAGATGTGCAGGGCCAGCAGAGCCTGACCATACATTTCAATAGAGTTCTGCAACAAACAAAAGTGACCATCTGGGGGCAGGGTAGTATTAATGTTTGGGGCACAAAGGGGTCATTATTACAATTTGGGGCATTGCAGATATGGGGAGTAGGAGGAAAGGTACCTGAAGAGTGAGGAGCTGAAGATGTTTGTGCATTCTGCAGAGACAAGTTGTGGAAGGGAGAAATCATCATGCTGGTCTGCACTGGATGGCGAAAGAGAACAATTCCAGTCAGAGAAGATGTCACTACATGTAATTGTACAGAGCTCCCGCATACAACTGCATTCTACCTCTATATGCTTATTGGAGGGGGGTAATATATGTCTGCAGCACTCAAGTGTACAACTTGCATCTACCACTATATGATCACTGTATGATGATAATGTTAGTCCTAAGTATAATGGTGCATATTCAGGGAAAGCACAGTAGTATTATTTAGACACTTTGGGCAACATGTATGTACAGGACTGTGTCCCGGAAATCTGGCATCTTTTCAGCCCTGTTCGCTATATTTTTAATCAGGCGCACTCCAATATCAGATGCATTATCAGGCGCCTACGGCACTTTGTAATGCGCTTGAGATCGGGGGGTGTTCTGGAGGCGTGTCGCACTACAACTGTACGAACCTACACCTTGAAGACTGTTTATCGCCAAATCCAGACGCATTACTGCTGGAACAGGTAGACCACTTTAAAGTGCTTTACCTGAGCCAGAAGTGTCGCTTTGTAGCTAGAAAACGCTTAATCTATGACCCGCAGTATAACAGGTTCATAGATTCAGGCGCATTCTACACTACTAATGTGTGCAAAAAAATGGCGTCTGGGTGCCAAAAATCGTACATGTCGCCCTTTGTGCTAGAGATATGTGGTCATGGTGTAGCGATGTGTTTTGACACTTGTATAGTGTTATTTACATATGTGTGCTTGAGGATGATTAAAGGCATGGCCTGATTTAGTGTTATCTGCTTCGAGAGTTGTTATGGGAGTTGTCTAATATGATTGGACATTTTGACAGGAATGTCCTGATATGTCCTTTTTTGGGATTGCTAAATGTTGGATGGTACATACAATATCCAACTTCAAATACAAGACTGCCAGGAAATTCCTTCTAATATTGTGCATTTCCCTTGCAATGTCACATTAACTCCTTCCTACTTTACTGTGTTCCACATGGCAGAGTAGTGAATCTCGTTGTTGCCCATAGCATTTAGTCAGGATCCATCTTTCATTGTAGTAGCAAGTCTACAAATGAAAACTGCTGATTGGGTTACCATAGGCAACATACAGTACATATGTTTTGTCTAATGCAGTTTTGGTATCAGAGACCTATGTTTTAATTTATTTATTGGGGAAATTAAACATCAGCTTTGATACAGCTTTGTGGTGTAAAGAAAAGTGAAATATTTTGGTGCATGCTTTTTCACTTTTGTACAACTGAGTAAACTATCTGAAAATTGTCTAGGCTTAGAAGAAGGTGGGGCTCACGGCAGCCCAATAGGTTAATTATAATATACACAGAAATTGGAGTAAATTATAGAAAAAAATCTACATCAGCTCAAAGCTGAATCGATCTCAGTAAAGCACATGGGCAAGACAAAGACTAGCTAAATTTATTATGTGCCCTGCACATCTGCAGTGTCAATCAGCTGCCTCTAAGGCAAGTAGGATATTGGGGTGTACTAAAAGAGGCATGGACTTGCGGGACAAGGATGTAATTCTACCGCTGTATAAAGCATTGGTGTGACCTCACTTTTGAATATGGGTGTTCAGTTCCGGCTCCAAATTTTTTAAAAAAAGAAGGGAATGGGGTAGTTTGAGCGTTTTTTATCGACAAAGTTGAAATCGGGCCGGGGGATTTTTTGTTTATGAATTTTGTCGATTCCCCGCATAAAATTTTTTTTAAAATTTTTGGGATAATCATTAATATCGCCCCCCATTTTTTGGGGCTTCCCGTCCCCTTTTTTGGGGGCCAGCAAATCACTTACAGGAAAAAGAGCAGGGGGGAGAGTGTGTGCGACGGGGCCCCTGGGCTGGGATGTGTATGATTGCGAAATTGGGTGGGGAAAAAAAAAATTAACCCTCGTTTTACATAAAAAAAGCCTTCCTGTTCAGGGTCAGTGTGGGGTCAGCGTTCATAGCAGTTGGAAGTGCGCTCTGCCCCTTTTCCCAAAAAAGCTCACAAAACCTTTCTCTGCGAAATTATTTTTATTTTTTCCCCCACCCTTTCCCTTTTTGCTGGGACCTTAGAACTTAGGGTTTGATCAGAGATTTGCAGATTTTAGGTAGTTAGGCAAGAATTTTAAAGGGGCAAAATTTCCGCTGTAAAGTCACGGAGGGGGGGCCCAAATCACTTTTTGGGCCCGTCAAGGGTTTTTTTTTGATAAAAGCTACTTTGCAATTAAATTTGAATACAGGCCCCCAATTTTTTTTTTTAGTCACCACAGGTGAAAATTTATTTGGTTCCAAAAATAAAACCCTTTATTAACCCTAACAATTTTAGACAAGGGTTTTTTTCACTTTTGGGGCAGTCAAGCTTTTTTGATAGAGCTACTTTTCAGTTAAAAATTTGAATACAGGGAATTTTTTTAGCACCCAGGTGAATTGATAGGTGCCAAAAATTTCCGTTTTTTAAACCCCTATACATTTCAACAGGTGTTTTTTTTTACTTTTTTCATCCAAACCTTTTGAAAGGGTTGGCTACTTTGCATTAAATTTTGAATACGGGAATTTTGTAGTCCCCCACAGGTGAATTGATTGGTGCCAAAAATATGTTTAATTTTTCCCTATTTCATTTCCCGACGGTGTTTTTTTTTTTCTTTTGGTCCCGTCAAAAACTTTGTTGATAGAGCTACTTTTTCAGTTAAATTTGAATACAGCCCTTTTTTTAGTTTGCCAAAAGGGGGGAATTGATAGGTGCCAAAAAACGTTTATTATTTGTATACATTTCAGAAGGTGGTTTTTTTTTCACCTTTGGTCATTCCCAAACTTTGTTTTATAAGGTTTCCTACACTTTAAAATTTCAACCCCGCAATTTTGTTTTATTTTTAGGGGGTTTGAAATAGCTGTGAATTTTCCGTCCCTTTTTAAAAAGGACTTTCCAAAACTCTTTTTCCTACCTTCTCAAATTTTTATCTTTCTGAAAATGGGGGTCGAAAATTTAGGTGGTAAACGAGGCCCAAAGGGGGGGGACATGGAGGGGAGAGGGACGAGAGAAGGTGCCCCCCCCTTCCAGTGCTGGCGACAACACGCATTCCCGCGGATCGTTTATTTTCAGGACCGTCAGGCCCGTCATCGTGGGGCAGGGGCCCCGTTTAATCTCATAACGAACAGCGTCGGGCCCAAACTGTTCTTTTTTAGTGGTTAATGCAACCTTTCATCCAGCAGGGCTTACCTCCTCGTCCTCGCAGTCACGGGCCCCAAATGTCGTCACAGGGATTCCCTCAGCATCCATCCAAAAAATGAAGCGAAGGCAGCCCAAAAGCAAAAAATTTGTGTTTCCCCCCCATTTTTGGAAAAACCATTTTCTGAAGGGCCCCCTTTTATGACAAAAAAGCCCGGGTTGGGGTCAGAAGGCAAAGTTTAAAAAATAAAAAGGCCCAAAAAGGATGATTTTTTTTTGCTCTGACAAACCCCGTTTCTGAAAGCCATCAGAAAGGGGATAAGGGGAAATGGGCAATCGGCAAAATCCCCGGGGAGTCGGGAACGCCCTTGCAGTCCCCCTTTCTTTGTAACCCGCAGCTTCTGGATGCAGAAAGTCAGGACGACCCGTCCCCCTGTGGTTTTATGAGGGTGATATGGGTGATGACGAAATTTGGGGGAATTTCCCTCGTGGGCTTTTCCGCAGAATTTGCTTGCGAGCGCTTCATCACTGGACGAGGAGGAAGGACATGGGGTTAGTGTCAATATGGGTCCCGCCTCAAAAAGGGAGAGGGCGGTCGCAGAATTTCCGCTGATATGATTCCGCCAGCCACGTCAGCGGAAACCCCCCTCCCCCTATTTGCCGTCAAAAAGGTCCAGACCTCTCAAGCCTGGGCCTTCTTTGAGCAAGCCTCTGATTCACCCAGCGATGTCATATGCCCCCCTTTGCCGTAAACGCATAAGTAGAGGCAAGAATCTTAGTTGTTTAACCACCACCAACATGTCTAGTCACATGCAGTGAATGCATGAGTTGAAATGGAGGCAACACTTGGCCAAAAAAGGCCAACCCGACCCCGGGGCCCCAACCACTGTCACACCCTCTGTCTCCGCCCCCTCCTCCCGCCACCCACTAAGCGTTCCTCACTGCCCATGTCTCTCAGAGTCATGATCAGGGATCAGCTTCCGCTTCAGCCTCCACCTCGCCCGAGTACCACCAGCACCACCAGAGACCCCCTCCTATCCCTTCTCCCTTCCCGCCAGTTTGACAACCTGCACGCCGTACAGCGCAAGTCTGCAGCCAGCCTTCTGTCTTCCAGGTTTGGGACAGAAGAAAAAACTTTAACCCAATCATTCCCCAAAACCAAAAGCCTGAAAAGTCGCATTGCCAGGCTTTTGGCCTTGGAAATTTGCCTTTCCGTCTGGTGGACACGAGGGTTTTTCCGCCAGTCATGGCCCTTTGCCTCCCCCCCCAAATACCGATGCCGAGCGGGGCTTTTCTTTGCCAGAAAAGCCTCCCGCCCTGGCCGCAACGTTCATCAAAATTTCAACCCGGTTGTCGCATCGTGTCCGGAAAAGTCCATCTCACCACCGACACAGGGACTAGTAACACGGCCAAGGCCCTAATCCTGTGACAGCTCACTGGGTGAGCGGGGTGAATGTCTCTGTGGGTGGCTCTCAGGCTGGGCGCACCTCTTTCAAAACTGGGGGGGGAAAAACAGGGTTTTTTCCCCCCAAGGCCCCCGGGTGGCATAGGGGCCCAGGAACCAGGCCGTTTGAAATTTAATCTGTCTTCGAGACCGCCACACACAGGTCGGGAGTGTAGACGATCTCCGCAACGGACCGAGCACTGCGGGTTGCAAAAAACCTTGTGCCGGGGCAAGATAGTGCGAAATTCTGGCCGCCCTTAAAAGTGGGTGGGCTGGAGCACATCCCTTGCCTGGACTGTCTGAACCTCGTCGTCCAAAAATTTTCTAAAGCGCTACCAGGGTCGGGGCTGCCCTGAAAAGGTCGGGGTCTGAGTTTGCACTTCCCCATTGCCCCCGCTTCGCCCCGCCTGGCTGCGTTGCAGCGTCAGCTGGGCCCCCCGTCCCCCATCTCATTATTGAGGGCCCAACCCTGGAATTCCACCCTCCACATGCCCAGCGATTGTGGGAGCGCGCAATGCCTTTACGCAGTAGAAGTGGGACAATGGCCGACAAGCAGGGTGCGGACCTCGGGGTTTTAGCCACCGGAAATGGGGCAGGTGAAAGAGCCTCACCATCCTTGCCAGTTTTAAAAACCCCAAAAAGGGCGTGCGGACGATCCCCTTTCAGCAGACCATTGTGGTGATCTTATTCTGGAACGATGTTGGGCACTCTGAAAATCAAAGGTCCCCCACACGGAGGAGGAACGGACCAGACGGACACGGAGCCTTCTTTCCGCGAATCCCCCAAGGCAGACAGTTTCCCAATTTTTTCGGGCTTCATTAGGCATTTTTTCGGGGGCCCGGGCGGGGCAAGGGGGCCATCACTCTCAGGGTGCATCTTGAGCACGTCAGGCCCGTGTGAAGCGTGCCCGGAGGAACGGGAGGGGAAGGGGGAAATATTCTAGACACCGACGTTACCGACTCCCTGCCTTGGGAAAGAGGTTGGCGCGAATTTTAAAGGGGGAGGAGGGAAAAGGGAAGGTCAGTTTTTCATGCCCCCTCGACCCCCGGGCTTGGGGAAATCAAGGGCCCCCTCCTCCAAAGAGTGCTTGCATGCTCCATTTTCCCCAAAAATGTCCTCGCATTTGCCATCAAAATGAAAACATTACTGGGGGGCCCCCTCCTGGATCCCCGGTTTCAAACAAAACTCAGCACTTTCCTTCCACCCCCAAACCCCAAAAAGAGAGTAAAAGCAGGAAATTTTGGGGACCTTGCTGATTGATCAACTGGGGACATCTTTGCATCTGATTCACGTTCTTCAAATGTCACGGTGGAACAACTTTAGCAAAGTGACAGCATAGAGTGCCAATAGACTCTAAGGGGATTTTCCCCCCCTTTACAATTTTTAAATTGGCTGAGAAGTCATATTTATAATTTTTTGGGGTCATGTTGCGGAGTACGCAATAATCGTGGTCGTTTGGGGGCAAAATGGGCTTTTTAATGGCATTTCTTCCTCACAATTTTTAACATGGCTGAGAATCATTTTTAATTTTTTGGGTCATCGCTTTAAATTCAGCTAGACTACAGGCCTATTGTAAAAAAAAATGATTTCTAACAGACATTTTTTCTTCACAATTGTCAAAAAGTGGCTCAAGGTGATGGGCTTCAAAAAACCCATAATAAAAAAAAAATCAGGGTATAAACATGTGCTTAATATTTCAAAAAAGTTTTTCTATTTTGAGTCTTCATACATTAGTTTAAACATGGTAGGTGCGTGCAAAAAAAACTGTTATAAAGGCAAATTTTTTCAAACATAGAGCGATTCACATGTAGGGGATCTGTGCCTACCCTAATCCAAACCCTTAAGCGAAAAAACATCTTGTCTCGTATGGGTGGGTAATATGGCAGACTCACATTCTGCTGCTCGGTGCGAAGAGTGCTTATAGCAGAGCCGCATATCCTCCTTGTGGATCTCTCGATCTCTTCAGGGACAACACTCGTACTCTCAGCAAACAGGAACGAGAGGCTCTGCGCCTGCGAACGTTTCGGGGACCTCCCCCTTTGTCAAGCTCGCCTGCAATAGGTACGGGCAGGGCAAAATACCTGTCGTGACGTTCTTATTAACCCTTGTGTGTCTTGCCTGCTGTCATCGTGGCTCCTGCCTACCTTATA
Organism: Phyllomedusa bahiana; assembly: GCA_025379985.1. Taxonomy (NCBI): domain Eukaryota; kingdom Metazoa; phylum Chordata; class Amphibia; order Anura; family Hylidae; genus Phyllomedusa; species Phyllomedusa bahiana. Next base: position 80,358 of record JAODAL010003082.1, read on the forward strand.
AACATAGTATAGGAGAACTAATCGAGCTGTAGCTTCTACTCTATAAAACCTATTGCGACTAATCCTGTGGAAAGGTAAGACTAACTTGCTAACCATTTTATAAAAAAGCGCTCCATCTACATTCTTCATTTTATCCTGTTGGACTGAGCGCATCAAGCCTACTGATCCAATAAACCTCTCTTTGAAGCAGACGTCTTTTTGTGTTAGTGTGGTCATATGGTTCTATATGTTCGATCACCTGCCACTTAAGGTCACTTGCATTATGTCTGAAATCGAAAAAAATGTGGCTTTTAAGTGGCATTTCTCCCTCACAATTTTTAACAGTGGCTGAGAAGTCATATTTATAATTTTTTGGGGTCATGTTGCTGTGAGATACAGCAATAATCATGGTCCTTTGGAACAGAAATGGGACTTCTAAGTGGCATTTCTCCCTCACAATTTTTAACAGTGGCTGAGAAGTCATTTTTATAATTTTTTGTGGTCATGGTAATGTGAGATACAGCAATAATCGTGGTCCTTTGGAACAGAAATGTGGCTTCTAAGTGGCATTTCTCCCTCACAATTTTTAACAGTGGCTGAAAAGTCATATTTATAATTTTTTGGGTCATGCTGCTTTGAAATGCAGCAATACTACAGGTCCTATTCAAAAAAATGTTGTTTCTAAATAGACATTTCTTTTTCACAATTGTCAAAAGTGGCTCATGGGTCATGTTTTGAATTTTTGGGGCATTTTTGCTGGAAATGCAGCTGGGACTACAGGCCCTATTGTAAAAATGTGGTTTCTATTAGACATTTGTTCTTCACAATTGTCAAGAGTGGCTCAAGGGTGATGGTGCTGTCAGAAACAGGAATAGGTAGGACACTGTTAATGGACACATATTGCAAAATGACTTGTTTTTGCAAGATCTTTAACATAGCTAGCAATCCCTGTTTTGGAGACACCTATTTAATACAATTAAAAAAAGAGAAACAAAGACATGGTGGGATTCCATCCATTTTAAAAATGTGTTTTCTTAGAATTAAACTACTAAAAAACTTGCATGTACAAAAATAGCTGGTAAAAAAAATTCCTCCTTGACCAGATGTAGGTTATTCAGAGGACATGGAGTATGGAGCACGGACAGAGAACAAAGTATAGAGACAATTTCCTCCAGCACGTTGGGGTAAAATGAGAAAAAGAATGCCAAGAAAAAGGGCACCTGGGTGGAACAGGAGCGTTAACCACCAGTATTTCCAAGTGAAGCTCAATTGGTCCGCACTCATACGGAGGGGCAAGCGCTACCCAGGTCTTGACTGTGTACTGAACAAGGCTGGAGGTCTTACCTCACACTTCCGCTTCCGCACTCTCTCAGCACCAACTGTTTTCATTGCTGCATTTATAAGGGCATTTTTTACCGTGTTAATAGATGACAGACGCCAGCTTGGGCTCTCACCCCACCCACTGTAACTCCGGCCTGGTGCCCGAACTGCGTGTTAATAGATGACAGACGCTAGCCTGTAGTGTTGAGCGATTATTATCGACCCAAAATTGAAATCGGCCCCGGTTTTTATGTTGATCTAAATTTTTAGATCATGCGATAATTTAGGTTTTTAAAAACTGTGCATCATCTATTAAGATCGCGCCATTTTCGGCGCTTCCTGTCCCTTTTGGCGGCCACAAAACAGCTTACAGAATAGAGCAGGGTTGAGATGTGTGTGCGAAAGTCATGACTGGGATGTGTATGGTTGCGTTGGCTGGAAAAAATCCCCCATGACCTCGTTTTACATAGAAACAGCCCTTCCTGTTCATGATCAGTGTCTCTCAGCGTCTCATTTGCAGGAGGACGTGCGCTCTGCCTGTGTCCAAACAGCTCAGCGAAATTTTTTAAAATTTTTTTACAGAGAAAGCTCTACTGTTAGCTTGATTTCAACTTAGTTAGATCAGAGTTTGGGAAGATTTTATGTAGTTGGGTAAAAATTTAAAAGTAGCATCTACCCGGAAAAGGGTCACGGGGGGGAGCGGGGGCGGGGGTGGGGCTTTGGGGGGCGAACACAGACAAGCTCAAAAAGAATACTGGATAAAGTTAAACAAGATTTAAAATGTAGACATGCACTGCAATAGCTTTTGTAACGACGGGTATGGATCCGTGGACCCCCGCAGGGGATGGTGGAACCCACCCCGGGAAAGAATCAAGAGGTCCCGTATTCACCAAGCCCGCCCAAAGGGGGATGGACTTGCTGCGGCAGGAGTTCCCAGGTCTTTCCCAAAACTGGCGGATTTCCCCTGGGTGGCGGCCCAAAGGGGTGGACGTAGTACAGATTCCAGGAAAACCCTTTGGCCGGGGACAGCAGAAGGTCAGGACAGGCGGCCTGGATGTAAAGTGACAGGCAGACGGTCAGGGAGGGGGCAAGAGACTTTCGAAAAACGAGACAAGGGTGGGGGACACGGAAAGACAAACAACTAGGAATTTTTCCCAGGGTAGACACACTAAGGACCCGGCGGGGCCCGGCAGGAAGGGCCAGACCTAAATGGGAGCAGTGCCCGAAAATAGCAAATTACCGGGCACTCCCCTTTAAATTTCAAACACCCGGGGCCGCCGCGCCCTGGGGGGAGCCACGCGCCGGAGGTGTGAGTGACTGGCGGGGAGCGGGGCCCCCGGGGGTTGTTGGCCCCCGGCGGGGACTGGGGCAGAGGGGACCCCAACCCCGAGGCGGGACGGGGCCCGCTGAGACCCCCAAAGGCCGCCTGCGACCCGAGACGGGGGCGCGGGGGCGTCCGTGACCGTCCCCCCCCCTTTGGGGCCCCCCCCCCTTGGGCCCCCCTCTTTTACGGGGACGAAGAAATTTTGGGATAATTAGGGTTAGGATATTTCCTCCGGCCCCAAGACCCCCTTTGGGACCAAACCCCTTCCATCTCCCAGAAAGTACCGTTTTTCCTCTAGTTCTCCTCTACCAGGATCCCCTTACTTCAAAACATTGGAAATCACTTGGGTGGGGGGGGGGAAGCCCTTCGGAGAGAAACGGTTGGGAGGAAGCCGGGTTTGAAAGAAACCGGATTAAAACAGTGATAAATCAAGGGCCCGGGAAGCGGGCCCCAATTGGTGGGGGGGCATTTTTAAGAGGGACAAACTGGCCGACAGCCAATTTTGTCCCAGGGGGAGAAGACAGGAGGAGGACTTCTTCCTTTGTCGGTTTGGGGTCTCTGGCTCGGAAGCGGGGAGCAGAGATTGGCGGTCGGGGATCAGAGGGCTTTATGCCCGAACCATGCGTCCGCCGCCGGAACCTCGGATGGAGTGCCGGGGGAAGGGGGGGGGGGATGCAGCCCCTTTAAAAATGTAGAAGGGGGGCCCCCTGAGATTCGAGTCTGGGGAGTTGTACAGAACTCCGCCAGGGGCAACAAGTCGACCCAAATCTCTTGGCTGCAAAAGACAAGTGCGTAGTAACCTCCCAAGCCTGGTTACTCTTTCCACCGGGCCATTCGCGAGGGTGGTAAGCGGGGGAAAAAAAGTCGAGTTTCACTGAGTTGGGAACACAGGCACCCAGAATTTGGAAAAAAACTGGACTCCCCGACCGAGACGATTTGGGGGAGCCCATCAAGGGAACACATGCTGGAAAAATAGGTCTGCCGAGGGGTGGCCGAGGCAGGCCCGGCAGAAGAAAAATGCCCCAATTTGGAGAACCGATCAGAGTCACCCAAATGACGGTTTGCCACCGAAGGAGGGAGATCGTTATAAAGCCATCGAAATTTTGGCCCAAGGTTTGGTCGGAAGGGGTAGAGGGTGTATAGGCCTCCCGCTTGTGCGAGGCTTTTTTGTTGCGGGCCAAGATTTAAAAGGCCGGGAACAAAATCCTTGAATCCTTACAGCTCTCCACCAAAAGAACCGGGTATCAACAGGAAGTTTTCCGAGCGCCGGGATGCCCGGCCACAAAAGACAATGGCCCCTTTCAGGTGCGTCTGCGAGAGAAAGGGCGAACGTAGGTCCCCCTGGAGGAACCTTCCCGGGGTAAACTGGAGCAGCCAGATAAGCGTTCTGGGGGAATTATATGCTCTGGAGTGGATTCCTCACCCACCCATCAAACCCCCGGGAAAAGGGGCGCCGCCTTGATTTTTTTCTCCGGGGGCCGGAAGTAAATCGGGTAGTCGAACCGGGAGAAGAAGAGCGACCACCTACCGGCGGGGGGTTTAAGTCGCTGACCCCCCGGGAAGTTTTTGAAGGTTTTTTTGGCCCGAATAATGCAGAGGGGATGGCGGCCCCCCCCAATGGGTAGGCCTTTTTTTTCCAAAACCTCTTGAGGGGCCAGAAAATCACGGTCACCTATCGGTAGTCCTTTCGGCCGGGGGAGTTTTTGGAGAAGAAGCCACCCGTTACGGTCTTCCCCGGGGGCCCTTTTTGCGTAAAAATGGCTCCGACCCCCTAGACGGGCATCTATTTCCCAAAGGTAAAAGGTTTCGCGGGGCCCGGGCCGCGGAGGCAGATGCTGGGGGTAAAGGCAACTTGACTTTGCGAATGCCCCCTCAGTTTTGGGGAGGGCCGCTGGGGTGGGTTTACGTTTTTCCTATGAAGCCCTATGGGGAGCCACAAGCGGAGAAGGGGGGAATAAATTGGCGAAATGTTACAAACCCCAAAAAAACGCTGTATGGCACGCAAAACCGCCCCGGGGCGGGCCCCCAAACAACGGCTACTGCTTTGCTGGATCCATTAGTGGGCCCGATCAAAATAATGTCCCCCAAAAAAAACGGAAGGGCTTTTTTGGGGGAAAAGAGGTTTCCCCTCCGTTGGGCATACAGGTTTTTTATTCGAGCCCCGCTTCAAAATTGCGGACATGACAATGGGGGGACTCGAGTCAGGCGAGAAAACCCAAAATATCGTCCAGAAGACCACACCAGGTGTGAAAGATCCCTAAAAAGCCCCTTCACGAGCTCCTGAAGAGGCAGGCGCATTACACAGTCCCAAAGGCATTACCAGGTACTCGAATTGGCCATCCCCTGGTTTGAAGCCGTCTTTCCCTCATCGCCCTTTCGATTCGGACCAAATTGTAGGCCCCCCTTAGATCCTTTGGAGAAAATCCTTGCGCCTGCAACTCAAAAACCCGGATCAACGGTAAGGTACCGATTCTTCACCCCCTATCTCATTCAGACCCCTAATTCAAAAACAGGGTGCAAGGTACCATCCTTCTTTTCCACGAAGAAAAACCTGCCCCCCGGGGGAAGAGGCTTTTCCCAATAAACCCCTTTCTGGGGAAATTCCCGTTTTGTACTTGGACATGGCTTGTGCTCCGGGAAAGGATAAGGGAGACTCGCCCCAGGAGGCTGGTACCCCGGGCAATAGGCAATCGGACAATCATAAAAGGGCGATGTGGCGGCAGGGGCCTGCTTTCTTTTTGGGGAAACTTTACATACTCCTGGGAAAGGGGCGGGAAAACCCGCTAGAGGCTTTTGTGGGACCCTAGAAACGCTGGCACCCGGCGGGTTTTCACCAAAAAACGAGACCCCAAATCTTTGGGCCCCCTCGCAAGACCTCGCCCTTGCCAGTCAACCCCCGGGGGGAGGGCTGAGCCAAAATAGACCCAATGGAGGGCGAAGAAGACCGGGGTAACACAAAACGAAGTCTCTCTTTGTGAAGTCCCCTACTTGGAGGGGCAAGGGCTCAGTAGGAAAAGGAATGGGTCCGGAGGGTTCTCACCACGGGCGGAGGAAATGGACAGAATTCCCCCAGGGGAACCACGGGAAGGCGGTGTTTTTGAACCAGGGCAGCGCCAGGGGAAGTTTCCGCAGAAGGGGTCCAAGAATGCTAAACTTGAAAGTGGGGCTCGGGTTTAGTGCCGATCAAAAGAGATGTCAGGGGGGAGAGAGAGCAACCGCTTTGGGATGCTTCCCCCCCGTAGCCTAGTGGCCCGTTCTCCGGACGCCGTGGGCGAAGCAACAAAAAGGGGGAATGATCAAGCTGCCCCCAGTAAGACTAGATTCCCTTTACGCCGTCGGTTAAGTTCTTGCGGAGAAAGGGGGGGCCATCCACTTGCATGACCTCTTTCCCCGCTGGGTGGGAAGGGGGCGGTGGAGGCCCGTAAAACACCCGGTGCAAGATAAAAGGGCGGTGTGTACGGGCTGATTTGCCTTGGGGGAGCTCCTACGCCTTTCTGCAATCGGGGGCAATCCTTAGCCAGGTGATTACTCGCTTAAAAAAAGACGGAAGGTCCCGGGCGGCGACGATCCTTGATAGGGCTGGAAGGCCTTTCTGAAATGGCCATAAAGCTCATCTTCCCGGGGAGCTCCGATGTAGTGGCGGAATTTCACGGCGTAGTCTCCAAAGGGGGGGTTCCCTTGCTGCAGTTCAACAGGGGGGTTTTTCCCTGAGGGACGAGCAGTTCCTCAAAAACCCTCCCGGAAAACCCAGTAAAAAAGTCGCTAATCGGCCGTGATTGGGGCACCCCGGGCCCACAGAGGAGTTGCCCAGGAGGGCTTTACCCGGAGGGAGCTGACCACGAAAGGGCCCCCTTGGATCTTTTGAGGGAACGAAATGCCCGAGTTCCACATGCAGGAGCACGGGTGATGGGAAACCCCTGCAGACCTTTGGGAAACCCCACCAAAATTAGTCGGCATGGATAACCCGGGGCTTGGGGCCGAAGAGCAACGCCCCGGGGAGGAAAACCCCGCGCCGACGCTGCTGCGAGTGGCGAGACTGTGCCCAGGGAGGAGAGGGTTTCTCGAGGCGGCTTTCTGCGCGATGGGTTTTGGACGCTTGGGCCACAACGGTTTTGGGGATATGCGACCTTGGGATCGAACCCTTTGGGGGATCCCCTGGGGGGATCCTACGTAAAAGGACGGGGATGGATCCGCTGGGACACCGCAGGGGATGGGAAGCCCACACCAGGGGAAAGGAACTAAGTAGGTCCCGGATTCCCAGGCCCGCCCGGGGAAAACGGGGGGGACTTGCTGCGGCGGGAGTCTACCAGGGCGTTCCTCTGGCGGGGCTTTTGCCTGGTGGCGGCCAAGGGGGAACGTATAAGATTCGTCAGCAAGCTCGTGGGGGGGGACAGGCAAAGGTCAGGACGGCGCTCGGTCTAAAACGTGGACAGGCAACGGTCAGGGGGGGCGGGGAAAAGACGGGGTCGATAAACGTAGCAAGGGTACGGTACACGGGAAAAACAAAACTTAAATAGGGAAACCCTTTTTTTTCCCCGAGGTAACACACTAAGGGTCGGCGAGGGCCGGGGGGAAAGGGGGCCCGACCTAAAAAGGCAGTGCCCGGCAAAACAAATTTCCGGCCACTGCCCCCTAAAATTTCAAACAGCCGGGCCCCGCCGCGCCCTAGGGGGGGGGAGCCACCGCCCGGGGGGGGTTGAGTGACGAGCAGGAGCGCGGCCGGGGGAAGTTGGCCCGGGGGACTGGGGGGCAAGCGGCCCCGAACCCCCGTCGGGACGGGGCTCCCCTGAGAGCCGCGCAAAGGAGCGCCTGCCCCGGCAGGGTCGCAGGGGCGTCCCTGACAGCTTATTTTTAACGTTTTTATTGAAACTTTTTCCCGGATATTGGGCAGCCTGAACTTAATAGGATACACATCTTTTTTCTAGTAACTGCAGGTCTCTTTGTTAGGTGCAAAACCCACTTTTTTTATCAGTAAACATTTCGATAGGTGTTCTTTTTCAATTTTGCCCATTTCCCGCTTTTTTATATAGCCACCCCTTTCAGTTAAATTGAATCCAGCAATTTTTTTAGTCAGCACAGGTTGATAGGGGGAAAAATACCTTTTATTATCCGAATACATTTTCAATATTGGGTTTTTTTTACTTTTGCGCACTACGCTTTTTTCATTGAGGACCCTTTCACTTAATGTGAATACAGCAATTTTTTATCACCAAGGTGAATTTAAAGGTGCCAAAAAAAAACCTTTTTTTATCCAATACATTACAGATACGTGTTTTTCCCCTTTGGCGCACTACAGCTTTTGTTCATTGAGGAACCCTTGCACTTAAATGTGAATACAGCAATTTTGTAGTTTACCACAGGTGAATTGATAGGTGCCAAAAAATACCTTTTATTATTCCGAATACGTTACATCTACGTGTTTTTTTCACTTTGGAGCACTACAGCATTGTTCATTGAGGAACCGTGCACTTAAATGTGAATACAGCAATTTTTTAGTCACCACAGGTGAATTGATAGGTGCCAAAAAATACCTTTTATTATCCCGAAATACATTACAGATACGGTTTTTTTCATTTGGGCACTACAGCTTTGTTCAAATTTAGGCACCTTGCACTTTTAAATGTGAATACAGCAATTTTGTAGTCCCCCCAAAAGGTGAATTGAAGGTGCCAAAAAATACCTTTTATTATCCGAATACATTACAGATACGTGTTTTTTCACTTTTGCCATCCAGTTTGTTATTAGCACCTTGCATTTTAAATTTTGAATCCAGCAATTTTGTAGGGTTACCACAGGTGAATTGATAGGGGGCCAAAAAAATACCTTTTTATTATTTCCGAATACATTAAAAGATAACGTGTTTTTTCCACTTTGGCCATCCCGTTGTTAATAGCCAACCTTGCAGTTAAATTGAATCCGCAATTTGTAGTTACCCACAGGTGAATTGATAGGTGCAAAAAAAAAACCTTTTATTAATTTTCCCAATAATTACAGATACGTGTTTTTTTCACTTTGGTCCAAGTTTTTCAGAGCAAACCTTGCATTAAATTTGAATTCAGCAATTTGTATACCACAGGGTGAATTGATAGGTGCCAAAAAATACCTTTTATTATCCGAATTTTAATTACAGATACGTGGGTTTTTTGCACTTTGCCCAGTCCCCGATTTGTGAAGAGCCCCCCTTGCAGTTAAATTTGAAACCAGCAATTTGTGTAGTTTTCCACAGGTGAATTGATAGGTGGGCCAAAAAATACCTTTTTATTATCCGAAATACATTACAGATACGTGTTTTTTTCACTTTTTGGCCCATTCCCGTTTGCTTGAAGGGCCACCTTGCATAAATGGGAAACCCGCAATTTTGTAGTACCACAGGTGAATTGATAATGCCAAAAAATACCTTTTATTATCCGAATCATTACAGATACGTGTTTTTTCACTTTTGCGAAGGCCAGCCTTTGTTGATAGATCATACTTTGCAGTTAAATTTTGTTTTGATTTGAGGGATTTGAGGAATAGCTGTGATTTTGCCGTCTTTTAATAAGAGACTTTCCAAAACTCTTTCCATACCTTTCTCAAATTTTTATTATTTCTGAACCTGGAGACGAAATCAGGTGGTTAAGCGAGCCAAAGGGGGGGTAGGACATGGAGGTTGAGGAGTGAGGATGGTGCTCGTTCCAGTGCTGGACGATCAACACGCATGCCAGCAGTCATCAGTTGAGGACCGTCAGGCCTGTCTTCGCTGGGTCAGGGGCCCTGTGAATCTCAGTAACGAACAGCGTCGACAATCTGTCCTTACAGTGGTTAATGCAACCTGACATCCAGCAGTCTTACATTTCTCGTCCTACCAGTCACGGCAACAAATGTCGTCATCAAGCATCACCAGCATCGGTCCAACATGAAGCAGCCCAAAATGTCATCTCGTGTACCCACCACGTGGAATAATCCATTTTCTGAAGACCTCTTTGATGACAAAAATGTGGTTGGGGTTAGCAAGTGCATCGTTAAAAGATCAAGAGGCCATTGAAGGATGATTTTGACTGCTCTGACGCCCAGTTACTGACTCAGAAGATACCACATCAAGAAGGAGGAGAAGGGAACGGTTCAATCGGCAAACACGCCTTGCAGTCCCTCTTGCTTGTAGACCGCAGCTCCTGGATGCAGAATTGTTAGGACGATGAAGTCACTGTGTTGTATGATGATGATGATGACATTGCGGAATCCACACGTGGTCTTTTTAGCAGGGAATTTGCTTGCTGAGCGCTCATCACTGGCGAGGAGGAAGACGCATGGGGATAGTAGTCAGTAAGGGTTCCGCCTCAAAAAGAGAGAGGGCCGGTCGACAGATAGTCCGCTGATAAGCGATTCCGCCAGCCACGGTCAGCGGCCTCAACCCCACCCTCGCTTATCGCCTGTCAAAATGGTCCAGGACTTCTCAAGCCTTGGGACTCTTTGAGCAAGCCTCTGATGCACCCAGCGATGTCATATGCCGCCTTTGCTCGTTAAATGCAAAGTAGAGGGCAAGAACTTGGCTGGTTAAACCCACCACCAACATGTCTAAGTCACATGCAGCAAATGCATGAGTTGAAATGGAGGCACACACTTGGCCAAAACAAGGCCAGACGAGCAGGGCCTCCAACCACTGTCACACCCTCTGTCTCTGCCTCTCCTCCGCCACCCACCCTAAGCGTTCCCTCAGACTGCCCATGTCTCTCACATATCTTGATCAGGATCAGACTCTCGCTTCAGGCTCCACCATCGCCCGGGTACCACCAGCACCACCAGAGACACAATCCTACACCTTCATCCTTCGCCTGTTTGATGACCTGCAACGCCGTACGCGGGCCACAGTCTAGAAGCATAGTCTTCTGTCCTTCCAGTTTGGAGCAGAAGAGAAACACTTTAACCAACTTCCCAAAGCCTAAAGGACCTGAATGTCGGCATTGCTCCAGGCTTTTGGCCTTGGAAAATGTTCGCACCCTTTCCGTCTGGTGAACACAGGGTGGGTTCCGCCCACGCCATGGCCTTGACCTGCCCAACAATACCAGTTGCCGAGAAGGCAATTTCTTTGCCAGAAAAAGCCGTCCCTGCCTGGCAGCACGTGTCATTCTAAATTTCAACAGACGCGTTCGGTTTTGCATCTGTGGCGGGAAAAAGTCCATCTGACCATGACACATGGACCTAGTAAGCACGGCCAAGGCCGCTATATCTCTGTGGAACAGCTCATCTGGGTGAGCCTGGGTGGATGTCTATGGGGGTGACGGTGGCTATCAGGCTCGGTGCGCTCTTCAAAACGCAGGGATGGAGGGCAGTGTTCTTTCCCCAAGGTCACTATGGTGGCATCACGTGCCACCCCCCCCCTCCACGAGAAACCAGGCCGTGTTGAAATTAAATCATGTCTTGGAGACTGTCACTCACCAAAGGTCAGGAGCTGTGGACGGCTCTCCGCAACGAGACGAGGAGATGAGATGGGTGCCAAGAAACCTGTCGCCAGGCAAGGTGGTGTGCGGGGATTACAGGGCGAAATTGCTGGCCGTCCTTAACAGATCGGGAAGCTGGAGCACATCCCTTGCCTGGCAACATGACATGAACCTGTCGCTCCAGAAATTTCTAACAGAGCTATACCGGGTCTGGAATGCTGCGAGGAAGGCTCGAAGTATAAGTTAGCACTTCCGCTGTTCGCACCCTGCTCGTCCCGCATGGCTGCGTTGCCAGCGTATCAGCATCGGCCTCCCACGTCAATCCGTCTCAGTGTTGATCGTCGGCAAACACGCTGGAATTCCACCCTCACATGCTCCAGAGATTGTGGCAGCAGCGCAATGCCATTAAGCAATATGTACAGGGACACATGCCTGACAAGCAGGCGTGTGGGACTCGGGGTGTGGAGCCAACCGGAGCCTGGAGGTCAAACAACCAACAAAAAAAGCAAAAAGGGAAAGAGATCTGCACCATCCTTGCAAGTTTTGTGAAGGAAGCCTCCAAAAGGTCAGTGTGGACAATGCCCTTGTCAGCCTGCAGCATTGTGGTGATCTTAGTTCTGGAAAGATCGTTGGACACTCTGAAACAACAGGTCCGCCAGCGACAGGAGGAGGAGGGCCGGACACAGATGCGGACACGGAGCCTTTATCTCCGTCAAATCCCTCAAGGCAGACAGTTTTCTCAATTTTATCGGTTTTCATTAGGGCAGTGGTTCGGGGTCAGGGTGTGCTCGGTGCGCGCATCCAGCTCTCACGGGTGCATCCATCTCAGGAAGTCAGGGCTGTGTTAAAGCATGTGACGGAGGAAGCGGAGGGGAGGAGGAGGAGGTATTCCTAGACACCAGTCGTTACCGGACGTCCTTGCATTGGAAAGGAGGTTGGCGCGATTTGAGGTGTAGGGAGGAAGATAGAGGCAAGGAGCAGTTGTGTGTAGTTACCCAGATAGAACCAGAGGCTTGGACATCAAGGGCTCCATCTCTCAAATGAGTGTTTTGGATGCTACATTTCTCCAAACATGATCCACACATTAAGGCATCAAATGAACAAGCAGATACTGGCTGGCCACCCTCCTGGATCTCGGTACAAGAAAACAAACTCAGCACCTTTCCTTTCCGACCCACCCAAATAGAGAGGTAAAATGCAGGAAATGGAGACCTTGCTGTTTGATTCAAATGGAGACATATGTTGCGTCTGATTCACGTTCCACCACAAATGTCAGGTTGGAACACAACATCGCGACGTGACAGCAGTAGTGTGCCAAGTGGGTAGCGGATGCAGCAGGGCAAAGGTGGCAGATGCCTAATGGGTGACCTTGGCAATCATTTATTTACCACCTCACCAACGATGCTATGCAGGGGCACACATCCAACACATCAGAGACCAGCTTAAAGATTCTTGGTGCACGTCTTTCTCAACGCGTCTCTACCACTAACGATGTTTTTGTAGGTTCCAGACCCAATAGTCTTCTGGGTATCAAAATTTGGACGAATGGCCAAGCAGTAACCTCCACTCTCACCGCCCTCCAATCAGAAGAGAGAGTTAAGGCAGCTAGAGGAAATAGCTCTGATAGAGGGAAATGAGTGAGGAACTAAAGAAGTATTACGACTAGTGCAGGCCATATATAAATAATCCACCTAAACAAGTTATGTTGTGATATTGGCAGCGCTCTCTGTTGGTGTTATTCTCCAGAGAGTGTTGTCTTTTAAGCTGGTGGCGGGTTAATACCATATACATCTCGCTAGCCACGCCATAGAGGGTGTTGTCCTGCCCCAGAAGCCCTGCGTCATATCTGAGCGGACCTTCAGCACAGCTGGAGGAGTTCAGTATAGACAAACGCATCCGGCTTTCTCACAGTTAATGTGGATCGTTTGACTTCATAAGATGAATTCAGGATGGATCTCTGATGATGTTGTGGACCCTAATTGCCACGAGGTCAGATTAGTTGCGGTTACTTCACAGTCCTCTTCAAACAGAAATGGTCCTCTTGAAACTTTTTTTTTAAATGATCATTTTTACACTGCAATTTTTATTTCTCTTTTTCCCAACAGATCATTTTGCTGGTTTTTGCATGTGAGGAGGAGACTGTAAAAAGACAGCAAGGTTTCATGACAAAAAAAACACCGGATTCCATTTACTCACTTTATCCTTTAGATGTTTCGCATTGTCAATGGTTTTGAGGTCATGTTGCTGTGAGATACAGCTATAATTAGGTCCTTTGGAACAGAAATGTAGGTTTTTAAGTGGGCATTTCTCCTCACAATTTTTAATAAGTGGCTGAGAAAAGTCTTCATTTATATTTTTTTGGGGTCATGTTGCTGTGAGATAAGCAATAATCATGGATCCTTTGGAACAGTAAATGTGGTTTTTAGTGGCATTATCCCTTCACATTTTTAACAGTGGCTGAGAAGTCTTTTTTATAATTTTTGGGGTCATGCTGCTTTGAAAATGCAGCAATACTATCAGGTCCTATTATAAAAAAAAATGTTGTTTCTAACAGACAATTGTTCTTCACAATTGTCTAAACGTGGCTCAAGGTCATGCTTTGAATTTTGGGGGCATTCTTGCTGTGACATGCAGCTATACTACAGGTCTATTATATAAAAAATGTTGTTTTTTTTCTAACAGACATTGTTCTTTCACAATTGTCCAAAGTGGCTCAAGGGTCATGCTTAGAATTTTTGGGGGCATTGTGCTGTGACATGCAGCTATACTACAGTCCCTATTATAAAACAATTGTTTGTTTTTACTAACAGGGACATTGTTCACTTCACAATTGTCAGAGGTGGCCAAGGGTGATGTGCTGTCAGAAACAGGAATGGGTAGGACACTGTTAATGGACACATATTGCAAAATTTATTGTTTTTGAAAGATCTTTAAAAATAGTATCAATCCCTGTTATGAGACAACCCAGTGTGTTTTTTATTACAATAAAATAATAAGGAGAAGCTCGTATGGTGGATGACGCATGTGTGTGTGTGTATTGTTGTGTGTGTGTGTGTGTTGTGTTGTGTGTGTGTGTTGTTTTCTAGAATTAAACTTACTAAAAAACTTGCATGTACAAAATGGCTGGTAAAAAATTCTCTGAATTGTACTAGGGAGGTACAGGAAAACTTGACCAGTTATAGGTTCATTCAGAGGACATGGAGTGTTGAGCACGGACAAGAGAGGACAAAGTACAAGAGACATTTCTCCAGCATGTTGAGTAAAATGAGAAAAAGATTAACAAGAAAAAGGGCACCTGGGTGGAAACAGGGAGCGGTGAACACCAGTATTTCCAAGTGAAGCTCAATTGGTCCGCACTCATACGAGGGGCAAGCGCAACCCAGGACGGACATATATGTCCAGTGAACTAAATGTGGTTGTAAAGACTCCTTTTTCCGGCACTTTTTAATCTGGGGTCATGCAAGGTTTGGGGCTCATGCTGTGGCCCAGGACAGGTATAGTCAATGTCCAGTTCTAATAATTGGTAGTTCAAAGACTCCTTTTCCCGCACTTTTTAAATTTGAGGGTCAGACAGTTTTAATGGTTCATCTGAGGTCCAGGACAGGTATAGTTAATTCCAGTTCAACTAAAAATGGTGGGTTGGAAAATACTCCTTTTGCTTGCACTTTTTTATACGTGGAGGTCAGACAGGTTTACTTGGTACATACTGTGGATAAAGAACAGGTTATAGTCAATGTCAGTTCAACTAAAATGGTGGTTGGAAGATCCTTTTTCCGGCACTACTTTTTAATCTGAGGTCATGCTGGTTTGCTCTATGAGTGTATCTCATCAATGATTTTACTATAATCTTTTGTATGTTTTTTTAGGGCTTATGCTGTGGCCCTCCAGGTCAGGTATAGTCAATGTCCAGTGAACTTAAAATGGTGGTTGAAAGACTCTTATTCCCGCACATTTTTAGTCTGGGTCATGGCAGGTATGGGGCTCATGCTGTTGGTCCCAGGACAGGTTTGTCAATGTGCCCTAGTGAACTAAATATGTTGGTTCGCAAGAATAAACTTCCGTTCCGGCACACTAGTTTTTAAGATTGTGTATGCGAGGTTTGGGCTTCATGGTCTGTGGACCAGGGACAAGGTATAGTCAATGTCCAGTTCAATGCTACAAATGGTGGTTCAAAGACTCCTTTTCCCAGCACTTTTTAATTTTGAGGGTCAGTCAGGTTATGAGTCATACTGTGGTCCAGGACAGGTATAGATCATGTTCAGGTTTCAACTAAAATGGTGGTTGAACAACGGACTCTCCTTTTTTCCGCACTTTTTATCTGGGTCATGAAGGTTGGGGCACATGCTGTGGCCCAGACAGGTATGTCAATGTTCAGTTCAACTAAATGGTGGTTGAAAGATCCTTTTTCCGGCACTTTTTAATCTGGGGTCATGAGGTTTGGGGCTCATGTGTGGGCCAGGCAGGTATAGTCAATGTCCAGTGAACTAAAATGGGTGGTTCTAAAGACTCATTTTTCCGGCACTTCTTTTAATCTGGGGTTTCATGCAAGGTTTCTTTTTAGAGGCTCATGCTGTGGCCCTGGACAGGTATAGTCAATGTCCAGCGAAACTAAAATGGTGGTTGAAAGACTCCTTTTTCCGGCACTTTTTAATCTGGGGTCATGCAGGTTTGGGGCTCATGCTGTGGCCAAGGACAGGTATAGTCAATGTCCAGTGAAACTAAAATGGTGGTTTAAAGACTCCTTTTTCCCGCACTTTTTAATCTGGGGTCATGCAGGTTTGGGGCTCATGCTGCGTTCCAGGACAGGGATATTCAATGTCCAGTTCAAGTAAAATGATGGTTCAAATCATACTGCCTTCTGGCACTTTTTAATTTGTGGGTCATGCAGGTTTAAGGCTCATGCTGTGGTGCAAGACAGGGATAGTGAATGGTCTGTGATTTTTTTTTCTGTGGCTTTTATAACCTAAGTGTGTTGCCTAAGATGTAGCACGTATCCATTTAACTGTTGTGGATGTTAATTCCAGCTTCTCCAGCCCTGTTTGGGTGTAAGAATGAAGGTGTTGTTGCTCTCCCATAGACTTTAATGGTCATCGATCATAATCTATCATCGACCATCGAATATCTTGTCGATGATGGTCGACTATCGACCATCGACCGATGTCGATGGCCAACGTAATCGCTCAACACTACTCGTAATTACTGGTGGCCATCATTGCCTATGTGGCACTCGGGCAAAGGTTCCCAGAACTCGTCCTCCTGGGGAACTTTGCCCCCTACCTATACCTGAACATCCATGGACCCATATCTCCATGGATTTTATGACATATCTTCCTCCTTCAGAGGGCAAAACAGTTATTTGGGTGGTAGTGGATCGTTTCAGCAAAATGTGCCATCTTGTTCCGTTAAGGGGGTTACCGTCGTCCAAAAAAACTTGCTGAACTCTTTGTCAAACACGTTGTCAAGCTTCATGGGTTACCAGAGAATATCGTTTCGGACATAGGGGTTCAGTTCGTTTCTCGATTTTGGAGAGCCCTTTGCAAGGCTCTGGGTATCACCCTGTCCTTCTCTTCTGCCTTCCACCCAGAGACTAATGGGCAGACAGAGAGGGTAAATCAAATGGTAACACAAAAACTCCGTTGTTATGTATCTGATCAGCAGGTAGACTGGGTAAAATACTTACCGTTGGTTGAATTTGCCATTAACAATCAGGATAGTAGCTCGTCGGGTACCTCACCATTTTACTGTAATTATGGTTTTCACCCTAGGCATGCGTCATTTTCCAGGGCTACGTCTGATCACAGCGGGGTAGATGTTATCATTAAAGATCTGTGCACAGTCTGGGCCCAAGTTCAGAAGAACATCCAGAAGAAAAATTCTGATAGACGGCGTCTGTGTTCTGGAGGGTTTCCCTGAAATCTGCGATTGAAAGTTCCCTCTGGTAAACTCGCGCCGCGATTTGTAGGTCCATATGTGGTTCAGGAGGTGGTTAACCCGGTGGCATATCGCCTGAAATTACTCTCTTTTCTCCGTATACATAATGTGTTCCATCGTTCACTTCTTAAGAGGTATATTCAGCCTTTGACTCCGCTCTCTAGACCTCCGTCTCCAGTTTGCATAAAGGGGGAGTTAGAATATGAAGTCGCCCGTATTTTGGATTCTCGTAAGGTCCAAAGGTCACTGCAGTACCTGGTCCATTGGAAGGGGTATGGTCCTGAGGAGAGATCATGCGTTCCGGAAAAATCCATCCATGCTGATCGCCTGGTGAGAAATTCCATGAGTCTCACCCGGACAAACCCAGATCAGAGAAGGGTCCAGTGGCCCCTCCTAAAACGGGGGGGTACTGTCAGGGCTAGGCTGCACTCAGGCTACAGGGATCAACAGGCTGCAGCAGCTGATTTGCAACCCCACCCTGATACACTTGCTGCTGGCAGCTCTGTGAGTGACAGACGCCCAGCCACTCCTGACAGGGGGCGTGTCGCTCCAGCCAATGGGAGGACCCGGAGGCCGCTCCAATCAGCTACAGGGGCGGTGTCCGGGGAACACATTTAAACTCCCTGCTAGCTGAGTGCTGCGCCTGTGAAATTTCCTGGCTGCCTAGCTTTCCTGTGATTTGTATTGTGCTGTTTACTTGTGTACTTGACCTCGGCTTGTTTACTTACCTCGGCTTGCCTTCTGATTTTGTACCTCGCTCCCGTTTGGCTTTTGACCCCGGCTTGATTACGTTTATCGCTCTAGTTCTGATTTGTGGCTTTGCGTTCCCGTTTTGGTTTTGACCCGGACTGTCTCACTATTCTACTTCCTGACGGACCCCCGCACTCTAGCAGCGCAGGGACTGTCGCCCAGTTGCCATCTGCCGCCTAGGGTAGCACGTCAAGCAGGCAGGGACAGTGGGCTGGGTTCCAGTCAAGGCTCACTGTACCTCCCTTGACGTGACAAGGGATAGATACCAATTTTAAAGAAGTGTTCATGACTGCATAATGAAGGCAGTAAAGTTAATTCCAATGACTCACAAGTGAAATCTTCACCGGCTGGAGTCTTAGGCTATGTCTACACTGCAGTGGACAAAAAACGACCTGAAAACGAATTACTAAAAACGTTCATGAAACTGAGTTTTCTGTCCACTGCCTGTCAAAAGCAGCTGAAAAAACGTCCGTTTTTTGGTGCGTTTTTCGTTTTTTTGGAGCGTTTTTTGAAGCGTTTTTGGAGCGTCTTTGCTCTGCTTTTTAATGTATGCACAAATTAAGCCATTGGATGTAAGCTACACCCTACAGGAGGAGTTAACATGTTAAGTAGTCACTTCCTTTAGATCACTGTAGCCATTGTGAGCACATTGTCCTTTGTGTGCTGCTGCTGCGTGCTACTGCTTTATTAAATTTTGCACCAGATTCTTGCACCAAAATCCACAAAAACCCACATTATCTTTCCATACAGCAAGATAACTGTATTAGCATCAAACTCTGTAAAGAAAAGGATTTTAGCGCCAAATTCCCAAAAAACGCATTATTGCGCCAAATTCCGTAAAAAAAAATATTTTTAGTGTCAGAAGCGTGATCAGTTTATTAGCGCCAAAATTTTTAAAGATATTGAACTAAGCCCCCAAATCCGTCAAAAAACGGGTTCTGGCGCCAAAATCCGTAAAAAATGTATTTATTTGCGTCAAAAGCTAGATCACTTTATTAGCGCCAAAATCTGTAAAGATACGGATTTTTGCCCCAAAAGCCATAAAAAATGGATTCTTGCGCCAAAATCCGTAAAAAATTTATTTTTGGCGTCAGAAGCGAGATAACGTTATTAGCGCCAAAATCTGTAAAAAAAATTATTTTAGTGCCAAAAAACGTAAAAAAACGGATTCTTGCACCAAAATCCGTAAAAAACGTATTTTTGGCGTAAGAAGCGAGGTAACGTTATTAGCGCCAAAATCTGTAAAAAAAAATTATTTTAGTGCCAAAAAACGTAAAAAAACGGATTCTTGCGCCAAAATCCGTTAAAAAAAAACGTATTTTTGGTATCAGAAGCGAGATAACGTTACTAGCGCCAAAATCTGTAAAAAAAATTATTGTAGTGCCAAAAAACGTTAAAAAATGGATTCTGGCGCCAAATTCCGTAAAAAACATTCTGGCGCCAAAATCCGTAAAAAACGTATTTTCAGCATCAGTAGCAAGATAACTTTATTAGCGCCAAAATATGTTTAGAAACGGATTTTAGCATCAAAATCTGTAAAAAAAAAAACATTCTAATGCCAAAATCTGTAAAAAACGTATTTTTAGCGAAAAAATATGAATTGTGCAAAAATCGTTAGCGACCAAAGCATGATCATTTGATTACAAAAGGTACAAAAAAGGACTCATCAGACACTTGTATGCAGATTTGATAAGATATAACTTTTGTAACACCCATTATAGGTGGGACTTGGGTCTCCTGGGAGGGGTTTCATTGAAAAATCGCGGCAAAAAACGGCGCGAAAATGCGCCAAAAAACGCGCCAAAAAACGCGTCAAAGGACGTCCGGCGCTTTACATAGACTCCTGTAGTAAATTTTCTGCCCTGCTCTGCCGTTTTTTAGAGCATGTTGCAAAATACGACCAGTAAAAAAACGAGCAGAAAAAAGAAGCTCGGTGTAGACAGCAGGAGGGTTTTACATTAGAATTCTATGGGAGATGTTTTCAGTCGTTTTTCCAGCATTTTTAGAAAACGAAAAACGCTGAAAAAACGGACGTTTTTCTGTGCAGTGTAGACAGAGCCTTACACTATTCCCATCTTCTTTATCCTTTCCCAACAAAGATGATGCCCAGACATTTTTGGCTTTTTACCTTCTAGCACCCTTCTAAATCTTATTTATAAAACCTCTGCATAGTGCTGCTACCCCTCGTTCAGAGTATGTTGTTGCCCCAATACTGCCCCATTAATGTCCTCATTACTGTACTCTGTTGCACATTGGCCCCCAAATACTTTACTTCAAAAAAGTGACACAAAGGGCCACATGTATAACAACTGTTTAGGTCTAAAACTCACTTTTTTCCCATAGCAACCTATGGGAAAAAAGTGAGTTTTAGACCTAAACAGTTTTCATACATGTGGCGCAAAGAGAGCACTAGTGATAGATAGATGATGTAGCCAAAATTAGAGTCCTGCATAATTTAGTTGCACCCCCAAAGGTACTAGTGCATCACACCATAAAAGTGCCCCCTTAGTGTCCAACAAAGTAATAAAGTTACAACAATGCCCAACAATGGTATCACATTGAGCTAATGAGAATAGAAGGACAATTGTTGAGAAAAATAGCAATATGTCCTGCCTAGTGGCAGTTTGTTGGTGATGACAGTATTATCATTTACCAACTTTTGAGGTTAGTTCTCAGTGATTTCTCAATGCCCCTAACTAGTAGTGGTGCCCCTTTAAGGCTCCACACACTAATAGTGCTCATCTTAATACCCCACACAATGATAATGCCTGCTGTTGTGCTCCCTACAAAGTCATATTGACCATTTTGTGCTTATAGGAAGTAACAAAGTGGCTTTGACAGCAATAATGCCCTGATTCTGGTCCAACAAATAGTAATCACCCCCTTTGTGACCACTACAACATAATAATGCCCTCTTTGTACTCCACAGAAATAAATAAAGGTAGACATTTCTATTGTGTGTGGGCGCAACAGAGATTTTTGTTATCATTTTGGTGAAAAGAGGGGGTATAATAATTAATAAAACTCCTTTTTAACCAAAAACAATAAAACAACCAACTTTTAGCTCCCACATGATAAAACTGGCCTAATTTATTATGTGCCCCCATAATAGAAAAATAATGCCCCCTTATTGCAAAGTAATATGAAAATAGTGTCTCTTCCTGAAAAATAGTATTTCTTTTTCCTACAGAAAATAAGTAGGTTATACACACTTTACACCTATCCCATGAGGAATTAAGCAGCTGGCCAGATTCTTCTGGCCTGTAAGCACAATATTTCAGTGTAGGCAGCACAATGCATTGACATCATCATACCATGAGTAAGTTCTACTCAAATTATTCCCATCACATCAGAAGTGGAGCAGCTGAGGCCTCTTCTAACCTGTAAACTCAACATTCCAGCGTAGGTGATGTGATGATGATATCTTACCACGTGCACTGGGATGATGACATCCTTGAGTGATCCCACCACCTTGTAGGCTGGAGGCCTAATGTGGCCAGAAGCTCGGGAAAGGACAGGTCGATGGCTCGTTGCTTTGCCAAAGATTTGAACCATATTCACATCCTGATGATGATAAAGCAGTTGAAAGTGGCATCTGTTGTAGAACTGTCCAGTTTGCCTCCCCCACCCCGTTAAGCCCTGAAAGTTGAGCACACACATTTTTGGTTTTATCCCTCAATAAGATCTTTTATTTATAAACCTCTTCCCATCTAGACACATTTATCATTTGTGAGTAGATATCTGTATTCAGAAGCTGTAGTATAAATTATCCATATCACCAATACTTCAATATAAAGAAAACTCTAAGGTTGATTGGTGATGTATTCATAACAAACTGTAAACTTTTTTAACATTCATTTTCTTATAGTTCACCAGAAGGTAATGAAATTCACAGCTGGTGACACCTAAAAAATAATACATTTAAACACATGTTCTTCAGATTTTCATCTAAGAAACAAACTTTAATAGACTTCTTTTGTATGGCATACTTACTGGAAATAAATACGTAATAAAACTCTGAAAACAGTTTCCAAACTTTTTGCTTCATGGTTCCAGTAAATTGCTTTGTAGGTTGTTATGCTATTTAACTGCCCAATATATCAATCTTACGATGTATCGCAGTGCATAAGGTTTCAGAACTAAACAAGCTTCTTCATCATCTTTTTACAGCCACATTGTAACACATTTGCAAGATCGAATATTTTTGTAACACGACCAAAACCTCTGGAAGGGATCTTAACATTGTCCTTTTGTTTTTATTTTTTTTACATAGGCCATACACATTATTTAACGCATAAAAGGTTGTTATTATTTTAGTAATTTGGTCTACTTACAGTACAAGCAGGTAAGTTTTATCAAGCCTATGTAAAAAAATATCAAAGGAGATTCAGTTTAAATGAGTAATCATTCATTTTAATTTTACCAAAAATCAATTTATACAAGTAATTTTCCAATTTGCTTTCTGTATCAATTAATTATGATTCTCAAGATCTCTGATTGCAGTCATTCAGTAGGAAACATTACTGTTTACTTATGGGTGATATAGATCTTCCCTAATCATGTGGTCGACACATAGCGGCACCTGAACAGATTTTTATCCATTGGTCCCCATTGACGGACAGCAATCCACGATTTCGAAAACTGCAAGGAAATAAAGTATTTTAGATAATTATGAGGCCAGTTGGCTGACCAACTGGCCTTTACAGCTATGCATCTTAACTCTTATTGCCTTAGTTGACCACTTCCTTTAGAGAGAACTTCAGATTAAGAAAAAGCTTCCTCCAGGGAGCAGAATTATTTTTAAGTCCTTTAAGGAGATGGAATGGTCCCAGTACCTGGTTGAATGTATACCATGAAGAAATCTGGCAATGAGCTCATTTATGATCAGATGGAAAACAGTAAAAGACTAGAGTATGGCCGTATCCTTGATGCTAAGCGCAGGAGTTTTACAGCTGTTGCTATCTAAATGCTTACAAAGATGAAAGCTGCAAAAATTAATAGTATATTCATACGCTGCGGAATTTCTGCAAGCTTTCAATATAGATTCCAAGCTGAAAATGTGTAGCAACTTATAGTAAGATACTCATGGAAAGTTTTTAAACAACTCCATCACATGTAGAATAATAAAAAAAAACCTCAAAAATTTGAGAGCACGGTACAGATTTCCTAATCTACAATATGTCCTTTTATAGAGATATTTTTTTTGTGGACTTTCACTGCAGATGCTCAGCCCATGTAAATATGGGTGCAGATTTGGGGCAGATTTTATTGCCACTCTGCAATGGAGAAAGTCCATTTACTTCCAAATCCCTTTTTTAACCCCAGGTCTGAAAAGTACTTAAAACCCTTCTTTCTGCAGCAACCTTCACTTGTTTTAAGCAAAGTGACCTTGCTATGCAAACATATCCTATTCCTAACAAGTAAAGATGACTCTGTTATAACAATAAGAAACAATAAATGTGAAAAATACATAAAAACCTTAATATCCTCCTTTTTGAAAACTATGATTAGGTTTACACCAGTGTAAACACAGAAATGTAACATTTTTCTCCTGTCATACAGCATCCACATAGCATTGATATCCATAACTGTTTTCATGGAACTATATCATGGTAAAAGCACCTACAGAGTAGCAGCCATATGTGTAGCCCACAAGGCCATGCTGGGTGCAAGTAGTACTAAACCGTATAATAATGCTATGCTATAAGTTTCTTTATGTATATAAGGCCCTCTCCTCTTCCATGGTACAAAGTGTCCTGCCTTCCAAACAAAATATTCACCTTATGAGGTATCTTCCCACAGCCCTAAAGCCCAGAAACTTTTGTTTCTCTCAACTGCCATTCTCTTATTAACTACTCTTGGCATTGAATTCCTCCTTTTCTTGTCCACCTGTCAACACAATCCACATCCGCCCAAAATATTCCTTTTTTGTCTTTTCACTCTTTCCACCACAGTAGCCCTTTATCATACTAGACAACCTGTGTTGAGCATAATCTACTCTCCCAAGGAGCATATACTATCACCCCCTTAGGCAGCATATTCATCTACCCTTCTTCCATGGCAGTACATCCCAGATACTTTACCTTAGCAGCATAAATACTTATCCCCACAGCAGCACATACTCCCTGCTTCAGTATAGGGCCCCAATTTCCCAACATTTTTTTTCCCCCCCCCCCCAACCCCTTTAAACCTACCGCCCGCTTATGACTTTTTCCTATCTTTTTTCCGTTTAAATCCCTTTTCCGATTTGGGGTTGTAAGGGCAATGATGACCCAAAAGTTTTTTTTTTTTATTATGGCGAATTCTATTTGTTACCCTTCTATGGTTATTTTTGGGCATTAAATTTGGATACCATTTTTGGCTCCCTGCCTACCTACTACATCTGTTTTAACCAACATGGGGAAAACCTACAATGGGTGCACAAAATAAGAGTTTCACCATCACCAATAAACCCTTAAAATTGACTTTAAATAACACATTTCCCAAACCCATAGCATTATCATCTAAATTTTCCCAAACCCTTAAAAGGGTTTCTGCATACCTTCATGTATCTCAATGAGGGTTTCTTATTCAAAAAAAAAGGGGAAAGGGTATAACACTTTAAAAAATTTGTAGGGGCATAAAGAAAGAAAGGGGGAAGAGAAAAGCAGAGATAAATTACCAAATTTGTAGGAGGACATAAGGGAGATAGCAGCCAGAAGGTCAAGGAAAGGTAGCCAACATGGCGACTGAATGGGAAAAGATACAAATGGCAAAATTTTAAAAAGGGTTGAATAAACAAAGGCAAAAAGCTAAGGCATACGGGGTGTAAGGCTTTTTAGGGGGACTTTGAAAGGGACCCTCCTTAACCTTTTGGGGCGGGTTTCCCAAAATTAACCCAAAAATCCAAAATTTAAAAAAACATACAATGAATGATAAAAAGTTTGTTACACTTTTTGTCATTGCAAATTTTCCCGGGTTTTAATTACAAGCAAACATGAGTTTATGTAACTTCTATTTAAGGCGGATCATGTTTTTAATATATTAGTAAAACAATACGTCATTATACATAATTATGCATGGATTACATATTCTATTGGTCAAACAACTTAAATAAGCCTCCCAATAATTATCATACCAAAGCCCACCCTTGATAAGTTTATTTGATACTGTCAACTACACATACCCCTTAACTTTATTCTATATGTGATTGTTGGAGGTCTATTCCCCAAATCAGAACTAGATCAGAACCATGCAATAATATATCATTCTAAATATAATGCATTGTTGACTAAACCATCACTTGACTATTACTCAACAGTATTCCTTGTGGTTTTCCAGCCTTGTATGAAGCATTGCCTTATTGTCTGGGCATAGAGCCATTTATCAGAGAATAAGGAAGTGAATACAAAAATAGGGAAGTATCCTTTTAGCAGATAGAAATGTATCAGCATAGCAGAGCTAATTAAGTACAGCAGGATCAGCAGTATCGAATAAAGATGGAAGAATTAGAACAAGATGGAAGTCTCAGCCATTTTGTCTCGTTAGATATTGCAAACTTAATCACAAAGTTAATCCATAGAAAGAACAACATAAAATACACAGAAACACAGGTTATACTGTACATAAGAAAAAGCAAAATAAATATCTAGGAGTAATCTAAGTTACCGTTATTGTAAGGGGAATAAGAATACCATTTCATATTCCCTGCTAGGCTCCAGAGTCTGAGGTGTATGAATCCAAAATCTCTCTTTTCTAAGGGTGCTGTTTCATTGCCACTTCTAAAAGGTATTGGGACATTCTCAATGACTTGAAAATGTAGTTGAGATATGTGATGGTTCAATCAATAGAAGTTGTGAGGAAGATGACGAAACATGACAATCCCCCACCCCCCCCCCGCCAGATTCAAATTCACTCAGTTTATAGGGCGACAAAAAGTCACCCAAGCTCCCCGCTGTGCAACACGTGTCACCAGGAAGCATCAATTAGGCAAAAGATAGCAAGACCTAGCTGCCAGAAGCCAAAGAGGAGTCCGTCCCAACAGAAGATCTAAGCATCCCAGGTTTGTCATTTAATTTCATTAGCACCTTACCCAGGGCCCTGCTCACAGACCTGAACAACAAAGGGGTTAGCAAACATTCATACCACTCTGAGCAGTGCCGATATTTCATAAGGATTTACGGGAGAACCGTGCATCACAGGTCTACCACAGTTTCATATTTTTAAATATGTAACTTCCCACACATATTGCTGTCACTCCCGCGTTTGTAAGGCTGGCATTAGAAATGAAGCAGATGGTCTGTGTCTGATACCAGGTCATAGCTTAGACCCATCCAGTTGTGATGGTATCACTGGCTCAGTTCTGTCCCAATGCCCTGCCACTGTATGACCCACTTTGTGCCTCAAGCCAAAAACTGCATGGCCCAAGAAGGACGAGAGTGTAAACTGTCCAAGGGGCGTGAGAGGGTGTGACAGGAGGTGTGAAGCAGAATGCGACATGGGATGTTCCAGTACTATTTTAAGTCAAAGCCCAGGTGGGCCCAGTTGTCGTTTCCATTGGAGAGGGTTTACGCCGAGCATACAGGAGCGTCCAGAACCTGATGTTTGCCAGCACAAGGCTAACCTAAGGTAAATAGTCACATCTACTGCCTCTTTGTAACCATATCCGTATTTGCACCTCTGACCAATATCTGTATAGTATTGTCCCTATTATATATTGTTTGTCTAGTGCGCCCCCAAGGCGATTAAAACTATAAACTTTAATTCTGAGCTAGTCTGTTGTCTTGATCGTCCCAATCTCACGTGTCTTTATTCTTGTTCTCTAAAATATCGCTACCCAAGGCAGATTCCTATAAGTCTGTAACGGACCAGGCGTATAGCCAATGAGGAACTGGTGGCAGTCTACCGGTCTGGCAGAGTTCTGTTTCACCAGCGTGGATAAACAGATCTCTACTAGCCATTCAGGTGGGCAAGGTGGTATCGCACTCCCTGGGTCTTCCTGTGCCCAATTGGACAGGGGTTAACTGTAAAACCATATCTGGCTGAACTTGTACACCCATTGGGGGAGGGCAACATCACAATACACCCCAAGTTAGGCCTTCGACCCCTGAGTGGGCGCGTGCTTTTCCTGACAAAAGTGTGTAGGTATTGAGTTGGAAATGGAAGTTCTTGATATGCTTTGATATGCGCTCTTTTATTTGTTGGGACGTCTGTCCCAGATAGGCCAAACTGCATGGGCATTTGATAAGACAGATCACATAATTGGATCTACATGTATAGTAGTCATTGATAGGAAATCTCTAACCTGTGCGAGAAGGAGTGAAAAAATCTCATTTTTTGAAAGATGAACGTTGAGCACATGATAGGCATAGAAAGGTGCCCTTGTGGCATGTGTTTAAAAAGATCTGTTAATTGATGGAGCTGAAGTCAGTGGTCCTTAGGCTATATTTACTATTATGCCATAGGCAAACTTAAACTCTATCAGTTCTCTATCTGTAAAACACTAAAACGTAACTTTTATTATGTATAACTCTTAACCTCTATGCACACTATTTAAAAACCTGATTTCTAACCTCATCATTTAACCCTTTTTGCTTCTGAAAGAAGGAATAGCTCCTTTTCTATTATCAAGTCTGTTGGAGCACCAGCTATTAACAGGAAAGCCTTATATGTACAGCAAATTACTAGCTCCAGTAAGGGATCCCAAGCCTACTACTTGGGCAGTCGTCCCTAATCTCATGAACACAAAACAAATAAGGCCCCCTTGTGACACCCCTGCAGCAGGTGACACTTGTAGACAGAGGTGAGAAATCACAATTTAAAACGTCATGCCTGACCTCCCCGACATGTTTCAACAGCTAACCTGGCTTCATCAGGGGTTAGAGGTCCGATCTGGAGACTATGTGGTCCTTATTCTGTCACATATATTTTTGTCCCTTTTGAAACATTACCTGGGTGGATTTTGGAACTCTAGGATCATAGGGTAAGATCCCAGAGTTCAGTGAGAGGAGTCAGTGTTTCTGAATAATCTGGTTGATCTTCAGACTGAATGGATGGTATTTTTGGATAACGGGGATGCGATTAGTACAAGTGCTAGGAGGCTCAGGAGTAGAGGGGAGGTTACGGTTGGTGGATGACAATCAGTAAGAAGGTGGGAGCAATAATCTTTTTGAGAGAAGCAGTTTGCCATGTCCTGAAAGCAGGATTGACGAATAACTGGGCCCAGGGCAATATGGTGGATGCAGGTAAATTAGGAATGAGGAAGGGATTTTTTTGTATTGGGTGGACGATTGCTTGAAAAATGGAGGAGACTATTTCTATCAGTGGGCTTAATGTAGCAGTCTGTGAATAGATGTCCTGTGGGATCAATGCTAATGGATTTATCAAGGAAGCTGATTGAGTTAGTACTGTGATGAATGGTAAATTGAAGTTCTGTAAGTATAGAGTTGCTGAAGCTATAGCAGGAGAAAAGTGATTCAAGGGGGCAAAGTCAAATGCAGAAAATGTAATTGATATAACGGAGCCATGTGGTAGCATGTTGTAAGAAGAGGTTATTGGTGTATACATGTTCCTGTTTGAAGATAGCCATGAAAATGGTATCATACGGGGGTGCTACATTGCTACCCATGGTGGTACCATGGCACTGAAGGTAAAAAATTTTCCCCCAGAAAAAGTAGTTATTATATAGAATGAGGGTAAAAAGGTCAAGACAGAATAGTTTAGCATTGTGTTTGATATGAAGCATGTCCAGGAATTAGTCAACTGATAGGATACCTTTTTGATGTTCGATAGAACTATAGAGACTGATGGCATCCCAGATCACGGGGATTATTTGGGAATTGACTGGAGAGAGGGACTGGATTTTGAAGAGAAACAGAAATGAGGGAGTGGTAGGTACTAGTTGAGTGAAGATTTTTTAAAGGAAGATGGAGAATGGTGAGAAAATTGAGTCCATGAATGCTACAGTCAGTCGACCAGGGAGGTTATGGAAATTTTTGTGCATTTTAGGCAGGATGTAAGATATGGGTATGATGGGGTGAAGGTTTGTAAGAAATTATGCCGTGTTGGGATCTGTAGTATGGAAAGATAGGTGTTATTGGATTTTATGATTAATGAGTAGATGGATATTGGCAGAAAGGTCAAGGTCAAGAGGGGTGTAGGTGGTGGCTACCTTATTGTCTACCCTCTCACTTATTTTTCCTTTCCTTCTACTACTTTTTACCACTTACTTATTTCAACACTTGTGCAATATTTGTTACTGCCTTATATCTTATTGCATGTAAATTTTCTTTCCCTAGATGTCACTTGACAAAGGCTCTTAGCCGAAACGTCATATTTTTGCCTCTGATAATTGCTACTCTGTATATAATAAAACACAGAATTTTACTTGCATTTAACCAGCGGTGTGCCGAGGATTTCTTTTTTCTATTGGTATATGGTCTCTCCAGACCTTTCCACTCAAGAACCCAATATCCACGGTGTGTGCCCTAACTATTTATAGTGTAGCACCCAGTGACCCAGTGCCCAATTTTTAGGGAACACACTCCCTATGATATGATTCACAACACCTAAACCTGTGACATCAACGTCATCCTTGATCCTTAAACGGGACAACAATTCATAGAATTTCATGGCTTTGGTATCACCTGTATGTTGATTACCCTCAAATGTATCTCTCCTATTTTGAGAATCAGACCCTTTACTATTCTGTCATAGTTAGTGGTTTTGAGCTTCCCCATAACCTGCAAGTCTGCTGTCCTGGGATATCCTTTTCTCTCTGCCCTTTCCTTTAACCCCTTAACCTACCACCATCAAAATAGTATGGCTCTTGGTTTTTTTCCTCCTCACCTTCCCAGAGCCATAACTTTTTTATTGTTCCATCTACATAGACGTATGAGGGTTTTTATTTTGCAGAATAAAATGTACTTTCAAATGGTGTCATTCATCATACCATAAAATATACTGGGAAACCGCAAACAAATATTAAGTATGGCAAAATGTGAAAAAATAACCGTACTTGCGCCATGTTTTCAGGGGTGTTGTTTTTACAGTGGTCACTCTTCAGTATAAATGATGTCTTATCTATACTCTTCAGATACAATTCTTGCAAAACAAAACATGTAGGGTCTTTTGTTATGTTTTAGTACCATAAAGTAGGTGAGAATTTTTTGCGAGTGGAAGTATACTTTCCACCCTGGTACCGTTTTGGGATAGATGCAACTTTTTTGATCACTTTTATTTAAAAAAAACGCTATTGCACTTGAAATATTTTTTTCTTCGATGGTGTTTAGCATATGGGATAAATGATATTATATTTTAATAGACTGGACTTTTACGGATGTGGTGATACCAATTATTTGTAACTTTTTCATTATTTTTGTAAAGTGGCAAAAGGGAGGTGATTTAAACTTTTAAATGTATTTATTTTGTTTTATACTTTAAAACCTTTTTTATACTCACAGAAATATCTAGTCCCGATAGAATGGTTGAACACTAGGGGGCTCGATCGTCAGTACACTTTCTTTCATTGCATAAACAATGTAATAGGGTGAACAAAGATAGCGGTTCTAGCACTGCCTGGTGCAAGAAGTGTTAGAAGTGGTGACGTGGCGGCGATGGAAGCCTTTACAAGGCTTCCAGCCCCATTTTAAGTGATCGGCACCTCACGATCTTGCGCAATACCATTTCTCATTCACTTAGATGTCATGGCCACGATCGCCGCACCGTCTAAGGGGTTAAACAGCAGAAGTTAGAGTCAGTTCTGACCTCAGCTGTTATCCGCGGGAGTTAGCTGTATCTAACAGTGGGCATCCGCCACATTTGGAGCGGGCTCAGCGAGTGAGCTCGCTCCATACCTCCTTAACACTGCCATGACGTACCAATACGTCAGGGTAGGTTCAGAGGTTAAACTGTAGATCCAAGCCCTTACCACCTTCTGCAAACCTCAACCTCAAAAACATTTCTCAAATCCAATTTTTTTGTAACTTTGACTCTAAAAAATGCTGGGTCATGCCCTCATGATCTCTCCTAAACTGCTGCAATATCCTTATCTTTGGCCTCACATCTAACACTCTTGCATCCCTTCAATCTGCTGCCTGGTTAATCCACCTTTTTAACTATGACATACAAAGCTCTCCATAACCTGTATCTTCCATACATCTCTGTACCAGCACCTTCTCTCATGCAATCTCTGATCCTCACAGGACTCTCTTCTCTGCTCTTTTTTTGTCTGTTTGTCACACAACCTCCTCCAAGATTTCTCCTGTGCTTCCTTCATTCTCTGGAACTCACTACTCCACAGATCAGAATCTCTTCCACCTTTCCTCACCTCCTGACTCTTCCCCCACTTTGGGTCTTCTCTCCCTCTTACCAGTTTAGTGATGGTTATTGTACTTTTCTTGTACTTTTGATGTACTTATACCCTTTTCAGGATGTAAAGCATCTTGGAAATAATAGTACTTTAAAACAAATATTAATGATAATCATTTCTATATTTTTGTGTGTCCTGCCCAGATTGATAGATAAATAGGTAGACATAGATATGATTGTCCTCAATCCTTATGGGAGAGTAGCTGGGGATGGCTACTAGGTCATGTGCCCCAGTGATAAATCCTGGCAGATTGGGTGCCAAAAAAGTTACTTTGTCTTGGCTAGAAGACAATTTGATGGAATTTAGTGCTAGAAAGTAAACTTATGTAACCTTTTCCCCAGGTGAAGAAAAGCCTACCTACGACTCTACTTCTTTGCACCAAGTTACCTCACATCCATGATATATTATTACAAATACATACTTTTCTATTAGCGCAGCTTTTGTGATTTTATTCTCAGATATTTACTTTCAAACTAGAAAACACATCTCTGCCAATTTATTTATAAGTGATATTTTCAAATCCACCATTCCTATTTTATGCAGATCTTTGATGGAAGATGAATATGTTCTGTTTAGAATAGGAATATGATTTTAATTAAAGAAAATTTAAACCCTTGTCTCATCTTACCAGACAAGGAAATATGATCAGATACATACCATGATATATGTATGCTGCTATCAATTCTAATACATGCAAACTTTCCAGGATACATTTCTGATATATCTTGACATTTTAAAATATGTCCTTTTCTGTTCTGCCGACTAAACGCAGATTGTTCAGTCTTATATCACTGTCACAACGGTATTAGAACAGATGGCTGCTTCATCACAAAATCAAGAATTAGGATAATTTATGCTGTTCAGTCTTACAAGAATGTAGATATGTAAAGTACTAGTAATATGCATATAGAACATAAGATTGACTATACCCCCTGACTTTAAAATGAAAAATTTTGCTTGGTTTAAAATTTAAAAGCGAAATTTAAAAAAGAATAATAGATTATATTATACTAAATCTTCTGCAAAAAATACCCAAAAAATTTTAAAAAAATGAAAAAAAAAAAAAATTTTTCCCTCCCAGAAAATCCCAAAATTCCCATTCTATTTTAAAAGAAACTTGATCCCAGGGGCGGGGAAACCCAATCTATATCATTAATTATCCAAAATTTTGTTACTGTTAAAAATTACTTAAAATCCCAAATGGGGTGACAGCCACCCTTTTGGGGAACCCCTAACAAAAATTGAGAAAACTGTTCTACCATATTGCCCCCCCCCACATTTATTTTTCCTTTTGGCCCTTACCCCCAATGGTCCTGTTTTTCCTGTAAAGCACATGCCCACAAGGACAATTTTTGGGACCTTTTCAGTGGGTTAGTTTGCACGTCATTTGGGGGGGGAAACAAAAAAGGAACACCAAAGCACGGGTTTTCCGCTGGTGGGGGTTTGATACTTTTTTTTTATTATTATTTCAGGAATGAGATGGGCAATAGCCAAATTCTTAAAATGCTAAAAAAAAGTATTTAAGAATATGAAAAACAGGACAAGAAAAATGTCTCAAAATTATATTAACAATGATAGGAATTCATCACTTATTTGTTAGAATAAATTATTTTAAACCCTGGGCCCAAAAAAAATTTCCCTTTGTCAAATCCGCCTCTGGACGGATGTTTTGGGGAAAAAGGTCCCATTATGTGCGCAGTGCACACTAACTGCAAAATTTTTTGTGCATTTGCGTGGTAAACCCAGCTGTCAGTGTTAGATGAGGTCTTCACTGAAAAGGCAGGGATAGTTTATGTCCCTGCCTTCCCGATTGTGCTTATCTCTAGCATTGCGGCAAGGCCCGGACTGGCCCACAGGAGAACAGGGGAAACACCTAGTGGGCCCGTGAGCTTTGGAAAGTTTGTATTTTTCTATTAAAATGCTTATCCCTTTCCCTTGAGAGGGGAGAAGGCGGGAAAAAAGAGGAAAAAAACCCAGAGGCAGAGTTTAAGAAGTATGTACAGTAGCTGTAGGTTGGGCCTTCAGATTGACTCCACTGGTGGGCCTCATAGATGAATCCATAGGTGGACCCCCAGAATGAAATTTCCCTGGTGGGCACTACACACATAAGTTCAACACTAGTTGTGGCTTCCTGCTTCCCAATGCCGGTGGTAAATTTTGAACCACCAGGGCCCGAAAAAACTGTTTGGGAGCTGCTGGGCCCTAATCAGAGCCGGGATCACCTCCCAGTGACTTGGGGGAAAATTTTTTTCCCCTTTCTTTTTCCCTTTCTGTAACTTGGGCTAATATTCCAGCTCCAGTTACAGGGGAAATAAGCAGAGATAAAAAGTTATAAAAATAAAAATGCCCACTAAAGGTTATTTTCTGACCTTACAGGGGGCACAATATGTAAAATAAAATAATAAAAAAATAGAAAAAATAAACTTTTTTTTAAAAAAAAGCCCAAAGCCTAGTTAAAAGCCCCAAAGGGAAAAAGTTTAAATCCCCCAATTTTAAAAAAATTGGCTGTGATGAAAAAAATGCGACACAATTACAAAATTTTGCTGTTAAAAAATAAAGTGAAAAGTAGGCTTTTCTTTTAACCATTTTCTCTCATATTAATAAAAAACAAACTTTAATGAAAAATTACATAAAACAAAAAACCTAATGTATCATGGGAAAAAATCCAAAAAAAATTTAAAGGGTTTCCCAAAGGGAAACAAAAAAGTGTTATAGTGTTTAAACCTGTATATACTAAGGAACAGGAAAACGTATATCACTGAAAAATGTTACCTATAATCTATAACCAAATCCCATATAAATAAAAAGGGGTTTTAAAAATTTAAACCCTTTTTTATGTTATTTTAAAAAATTTAAAATTGCCCCCTTCCCCTCATCCAAACACTTTGTTGGGGGAACCCGGCTCTTTTTTTTAATGTATTATAAAAAGGTTTTCTTTTTAAAACTTTTACATGGTTTTGAGTGGCTATGAGTAGCTGTTTTATATTTTAAAAATTTAAATCTGGTTTTAAAAATGAAAATTCGTACCTTGGGTTTGTAAAAATTATTTTTTGTTAATTGGACCCCAATTATTAAACCCAAATGGCGTTTTATTTTTTTGTACCTTTTCCCCCCCTCTCCCCTCCCCCCCCCTTGGGTTTTTTATTTGTTGCGATTTTGTTGAGTTATGTATGTTAAACTTATTTTTTAAAATCTAGTGAAAAAAAAACAAATATATATGACCCCATCAAATACCCCAAGGGAAATTTTTTAAAAAAATTTTGAAAAATATAAAAAATTTGGGCATCAATTGAAGGTTGTATTAGGGAAATTTTAGACCGGTTAAAACCCGGGGAAAAAATCCCTAAATACAACTCGTGGAAGACCCTACCTCCAGGGATGTTTTAATTTTTTTTAAATTTTTGCCCTCATTTGACAGGGTCATATTTTTTTTTTATAAAATTTAAAATTAAAGATTAAGTTTTAACCCTCTTCTGTAACTCAGTGTTACCGAACAGCAAAATGTGGCTGGTCAGGAAGGGGGGGGAAAAAGACCCCCCCCTCATGGAACTGGGTTTAAACAAAAAAAATGGGGATTTTCCCCCCACATTCCTCCCTTTTTAAAAGAACCTGTCACATAGGTTTTTTCCCCCTTGCTGAGGCAGCACCCAAACTTTTTAAAAAATGACAGACCTGCTTTTTTTCCAGGCTGTGTCCTTTTTCGTTTAAAAAGCCCGGTATTTTTGAAATTTCAAGCTCAGATTTTGGCAATTTTAAGGGAAAGGAAAAAGTCCAGCTTTTCATGAGCAAAGGTTTTTTGGGCCCCCCCTCACCCAACTATCCCCCCCACCCTGCGGTTTTTCACAGGTTTTTTTACCTATTTAAAACAAACAGGGTTTTTAGTTGGGCGGGGGTAGTCACAGGTGGGGGCGGGGCCCTGAATTAAACTGGGCTCTTTTCATGATCTTTTTTTTTCTTGCTTAAAAAAATGGAAGATTTTTGCAAATTAAAAGCTCTGAAATTCAGTTTAAGGGACACAGCGCTGACACTAGCTTGTGATGCCCTCCAAGGGGGGGGATAACCTTTTTTGAAGGTTCCCTTTAATTATCATAAAAATGTATGCCCCCTACCTTTAATTTTTTATAAAAAATAAATTTCTTCTTAAAGGGCTTTCATATTTATATACAAGAAAAAAAAACCTCAAAATAATTTAACTCATTTTTTTAAATAAACTTTATTGCCTAAAAGTCAAGATCAATTTAAAGGGTATTCCCAATTACAAAAAAATTTAACCCCTACTAGTAAAGGTCACATATTATTCATGATGGCTGTTGTACAAAGAATCAATAAAGTAAACAGCAATATATAAGGGTGATTTTAAAAAGATTTTCACTCCCAAAAAAATTTAAAATTTTTGTTGGCCGCAATGTCTTTTTAATTTGTTTTTACTAGGGTTGCCCGTCCCCCCCCGTCAATGCGTTTTTGGTTTGAACGTTTAAAAGTATTTTTCCCTTTGTTTTCCCACAGTAAAAAAAAAAAATTGGGGTGCCCTTTCTTGTACTTTGCCCCCTTTAAAAAAGATCAAGTTTTAATGATTTTTAATGGGGTTGAGGGAAAAAACCCATGACCCAAAATCTTTCAAATAATTTTAATACTTCGTACACAGTATAGAGAAAGTGTTTTGTCACAAAAAATTTGAAAGAATAGTTTGAGTTTTTTCGAGGGGCCACACAAATGTCAGGAAAGGACTGCTGTCTACGGGTGTTGTGTAGTTGCCCACGCTGTACACACGCTCCAAAAAATTGTTAAAGCATTGTCCTTATTTTCCTGATCTTGTCCCATCAAACTATTTGATCCCCTGATAGAACCATAATAGGATGAAGATTCATGTCTAAAAAGGTGAGGACAGCAGTATATTTGTATGAAATGGTATCAGTGCTCCATCCATAAAAGTTCATATCTTTATTGGGAACTTAAAATCTCATAAAACAAACAAACAAGCTAACGCGTTTCAGGCCTTGACCTGGACCTTGGTCACAGCAAAGAGCTAGGAACTGCTCCTCCCCTTATAGACAGTGGGGAAAAAAAGTATTTAGTCAGCCACCAATTGTGCAAGTTCTCCAACTTAAGAAGAGGCCTGTAATTGATATCATAGATAGACCTCAACTACTGTATGAGAGACAAAATGAGGAAACAAATCCAGAAAAAAACATTGTCTGATTTGGAAAGAATTTATTTGCAAATTATGGTGGAAAATAAGTATTTGGTCATTAACAAAAGTTCATCTCAATACTTTGTTATATATCCTTTGTTGGCAATGACAGAGGTCAAACGTTTTCTGTAAGTCTTCACAAGGTTGGCACACACAGTTGGAGAACTTGCACAATTGGTGGCTGACTAAATACTTTTTTTCCCCACTGTAGCAATGTTAAACCATTGACTGCCAAATTAGCAGAATATTATTATTATTTAACTATACAATATTTCATATACACTTCTATGGAAACTAGTTGTTAATACATACACTTATGGTATTGGTTTACATAAAAAAAATGTGCATAGTATTTAATTTATACAGAAAAGTGCAAGATATAATAAATGTCACCATGTCCCTAGTATGCTCCATTTTTAAAGCATTGCTATATATATATTAAAATAATTTTATATATATATATATATATAATATATATATATATTATACTATATATATATATATAATATATATATATAATATATATATAAAGCTAGGTTAAAAAATAATAAAAAAAATAAGTATGATCAACAAAGCAAAAGTTCTATGGGTTCCTTGCAGCAAACTTAGTAGGGCATCCCAGTGGTTAAAACTAGTCTGCTTTGCAATTAATTTTTTTAGCTTTAAATTCACATACTTTTTTCAGCAGCTGACTGTTTTTAAGAAGTTCATCAGAATGGAAGATAGTTGTTATGCAGAAGCAGTAAGTCGGATAATGTGAGATGCCATTTCTCTCAAACTCTTGCTGCTCTACTGCCTCTAATAGCAACCCTGAGCTCAATTTCCTTCCCGAGAACATTGCATTTCATGTGGAATGTCAATTATTAAAAAGCATTGTCCCGTGTCTTACTTTCCACCAGATGAATTAATTTGCAAAACTTGCTAATTTAGTCAAGTAATCTGGGACTCTGTGCAAATTGGCTGGGGCTTGGTGCTAGGAATTCAAACAAATACATAGGTAATTGTGAATAGCTCGCATATAGGGGAATATAATGCGAGGATTGCATGCAGTCTATTGTAAATATTGATACTTTATAAAAGAAGCAGATGCTTTCATGTGTAGTAAAATATATACAACTAAAACTACACTGTACAAACATCCTCCATTGTGTAAAAACAGCAGGGATGATAGCAGTGCTTGAGAAATACGGGTTATCTGGAACTTCACGAACATCGAAAAGAAATTTAAAATGCTTGTATATCGGGATGGAGTTAGGACATTGATCGTTTCCTATATTTACAAGTAATATATTGACAATCTAAGCACACCAACAAATGATATACTGTATGTTTGCTTTTTGGTGTATACAGTGGCCATTCAAGTTATAATATTAGTGAAAATCTTTTTTATGCTAGCCACTAAGGGGCTTCAGACAATTGTTTACAGCTCATCTCCAGGGGATACCGACCCGGCTAGACTCCTCAGTCTGGCTGCACCCTTCTCAGACATCAACATCCCTCTCAGGCAGCTGCTGAGTGTTCAACCCCAGGTGAACACTCACCAGGGGTTGAACACTCAGCAGTAGCTCCACCTTTTCACAGCAGCACTTTAGTTTGAAGTAGCACCAATAAAAGGTGGTAAAACTCTCAGATTCTAGTGGTTGAGAGCGTCTCAGAGACCATAAAATGGTAATATTGTCTCTAATTAAGACCTATGACTTTCCCCCCTAGCCAGGGGTGTAGCTTGAAGCTCCTGGGCCCCAAAGCAGAAAGCGAAATTGGGCCTCCCAGCTGCCTTGGGTTATTTATAATAACTGTGTCTTTCTATGTGGCAGGAAAGCTTTTGGGCTCCCTCAAACTGCAGGGTCCGGTAGCGTATTACCCCCTCTCAGTGCTGCATACTCAAAGAAAATAATGCATGCATGACAGAGAGATACCCAAGCTATCTATAGCTATCAGGGAAAATTCTGATTCGTCTTCAGTCACTGATTATGTAAAAACAGCCAAGACTTGGACTGTTTTTTTTTCCTCTCATAGTAGTTGTTCTGTAAGAGGAGAGTGAATCAGGTGTAAGGAGGGTGAAAAATAGCCACTACCAATACAACACTCTAATTTTTAGCAAATTACCTTTCCAAAGGAGACTGCTACATTGAATACCCATTTAGAATTTTATGTTAATGTTATTACTATGTGCCTTAATGTCCTTTTATTGCATAACATATTGCAGAATGTATTTGTTTTTTTTTTTGGTTTTGTTGTTCTACTGCAATGCAATGTTTTCCTGTAGTGACAGTTTAGTCAATAAGGTGGTGGGGAATGTTGCACCCAGATGACATGTGGTAGGGAGTAAGGCCTCATTCACACGGCTTATTTTGCCGCGGATTTGCCGACGGATTGACGATCGTCAATCCGTCGGCAAATCAGTCAGAAATAAGTAACAGCCTATTTTCTATTGATTTCAATAGAAAATACGGCTCGTCGTTCACACGACGCGTATTTCCATGCCGGATTGCCGCCGCGGATTGACGACGGCAATCCGGATGGAAAAACAATGTGCATGTCAATTATTTACGGACAGATTCACCACCTACAATGAATGGAGATGGTGAATCCATCGGGAAATCAGTTACAAATACGTGCCACACTTAGTGCTACTTATTTGCAACTGATTTTCAACTGATTTCGGAACGGATTTACGATCGGCAATCCGATGTAAATATGTTCTGAAATAAGCCGTGTGAACATAGCCTAAGGGTAATAGGAAGCTTCCTGCTTGACCATAATTGGTGTGGATGATTTTCATTCCTGCATAAAGCAGGTGGTTCCTGCTACTGAGTGTTGTGGGAGATTTGCAGAGCTGTGAATAACATAGTTTCAAGAGATAAAGCATCCCTGGCTTGGAACGACAGCAAGACTGCTGGATGGGCCTGTTGTGTAATAAAAGCTGTGAGTGACAAGAAAACGGATATAACAGAGGTCCCCAACCACCGGGCACTGGACTGGCACAGGGCGGTGGAGCTTCCTCTACCGGTCCACGGCCCAGAGCTCCAAATGATGCCACCTGCCCATTGACTATATCAGTCCGGGCAGTTGCATCTACTCTGCACGGCCATTGTAAGACAACGCGCAGGGTTATGGCGCGTCCCCACGGCATGGGTTTTCAGTCGGATTTACAGATGGTTTTTGGATTTGAAAAACCTTCTGTAAAATGACTTTCAAAACCTTTTACATAGTAAATAGAAAATCCGTGCAGTTGAACATTGTCATTTCGGGCGCAACATCAACAGTTTAATGTGAAGGGGGGCTGCTTGAATCCACAAACTGTTGACAAAGGACATCCCCATTTGGTGCAAAAACCAACAAAATACTGGTCGGATAATCTGAATATTTTGTCATTGCCGTGTAAACGCATCCATAGCAGCTGCACCCAGAGCGTGCAGCTGCTTTGCCAGGGAGAAAGCAGGGGCGGTTTATTAACATTCCTGCTTTACCAATCATTGTAGATACAGCACTCATTGAGGGCTGTATCTATACATCAGCGGCGCAGGGGGTGTGATGCAGCAGTGTTGTCATGCCCCCTGCGTCGCTGGGCTTCGCTGAACACTGGCTCCTGGAGCTGTTCAGCCGGCGATCGGGGAAAGGTGATTAACTTTCCTTTTTTTTATTAGCCTGGCTATTTACCTACAGGAGGCCTATATATATCGATCATTACTACAGGAGGCATACATTCATCATTACTATAGGGGCATATATATATATATATATATATATATATATATATATATATTTTATATATATATATATATATTATATATATATATATATACACATCTACAGGGGGTATGTGACTACCTAAAGGGAGGATATAACTATTTACAGGGAATCTATTTATCTACCTACAGAAGGCTTGTATA
This sequence comes from Phyllomedusa bahiana, assembly GCA_025379985.1. Lineage (NCBI taxonomy): Eukaryota > Metazoa > Chordata > Amphibia > Anura > Hylidae > Phyllomedusa > Phyllomedusa bahiana. The sequence goes on from JAODAL010003082.1 coordinate 120,511, forward strand.
CCTACCTACTAACTGGGGCTATATTTGGACTTGGGCGCTGACAAATCTACTTAAGAGGGCCTATTTGCCTAGCTGTAAGGGCCCTGTATGTCTACCTACCCAAATACCTACAGGCAGGCTATATAATTACCTACTAGGGTCCTACATTCCTACCTTTTGGGGGAGGCCTATATACCTACCTAATGGGGGATCTGGAATCACACTATGATCGCCCATATAAAGTAAGGTCATTAATTACCCCCGTAAGGATGGCACATTGCTAGAATGTTCCAGGCACGTTTTGATGTAAACAAATAAAATATATTTTTAACTTAAACAGGGGCAGAGAAGCTTAAAGGGGCTTTCTCACTACAAAGATTAACTTGTAACATATAGAGACAGGTAACTGAAGAAGTTTTCTAAATACACTGCTCTTTGATTTTACCTTGGTCATGATATAAGAGAGATTTTAGCTTGCACACATTTATCTGGTGACAGCCATAATCTTCCTTCGTGATTAGACAGAGAGTAGGGAGGGTCCTTTACCATGGACAGAGCCCATGGAGCAGACTTATTATTTTTAAGGCTAGGTCTACACGGCATTAGAAAAAAACTCACTGAAAACTAAATTAAAACCCCTTATAAAATGAGTTTTGTCCCCTTGCAGGTCCCAAAAAAAGCTAAAAAAAAAAAGTTTTGTGGCGTTTTTTTTTTTTTGAAAGAATTTAAAAACTATGGGGTTTTTGTAAAAAAAGTGCCCCAAAAAAAATCCACCCCTTTTCTGACTCCAATAAACAATTTTTGCCCCGCTCGTCGTTTTCTGCAAAAATGTTTCGAAAATGACCAGCGCAAAAACGGCAGAAAAAAAATGTTCTGTGGAGATACAAAAAGTTTTTATATTAAATTATGGGACCTTTTTTAGTGTTTTTTCAGAAGTTTTAGAAAAGAAAAATGCTGGGAAAAACTGAAAATGTGTGCCGTGGAGAAAATAGCCCAACTAAAATTTGTTTTGTTTACAGAAAGCAATTGTTTTCCCCCTCACAGCTTGTAGCTTTGGGTTTTCGAAGATTTGGCGGGCGTCCAAAAATTGGCATCGCCGTGGCAGTTTTTAGGCACATTTAATCAGCGTAAAGTGCGCCTGAAATACGATACTCTCAAAAAAATGACAAATTGCACAAATCGCGGCGCTTTACACATCATTACTAGTGTATGTTAAAAACGCATCTGCGGCAATTAAAAATTATGGAGGCGCACCGGTCCATTTCTCTATAAGTAATGCACTTTTTGGCGCATTTCAAGTGTGTACTGGCGTATAATGAGGTTGTAGACCCGCTACTTACAAAAAAACTTGCCAAAATTTGCCCCAAGGGTTTTTTTATCTTGTAAAAAAATGAAGTAATGGCACCAAATACATATGATGTCTTCATATAATGTTTCAAATGTGTAAGAGCAAAAATGTTTGACTTTTGGCCAGCTTATTTAATACCTTATGTGTGCCAGATTTCTGGATCAATGGGGAAAAAAAAAGTTTTAAAATTTTCTATACCTCTCTCTCTTCAATTCTTTCCTTGTCCTTGGTTTTTTTTAGGCTACGGTTGTCCTTTACATTTTAATATACAAAAACCCCTTGTTGCCCCTCAAATTCGACAACCACGGGTTCCCCCGTCATACACCTTAGATATGTTCACTCGGCTTATTTTGGGGACTTTTGCCCATTTGAGGGTACTGCGCTCTAATATGAGCGAAATGGCCCAATCATTTCCCCGGGTTTCCAAAGTTTCATAGAGAAATATGGTTTTTTCCTCCTCTCCCCATATACAAAACGACGTCTTTAGGTGCGGGGAATTAATTTTAAAATGTCTTTTTTTTCACGGTGCACTTTCCGGAGAAAGGATGTCTAGGGGGGCCCCGGGGCTGCTGGCCCCCCGCGCCTCCGGAGTACGCGCTGATCGGCCGAGCTTTCTGAAAAACCCCGGGGTAATTGGGGGTGTATTGTACGCCCCCAGTTAAAGCCTGTGAACATTGCCTTGTTCACAATCTGTTCACTTTTTTTAAAAGTGACAATATTACAAAGTAATGACTATTGAAACCCGGAGAATTTTGGGATTCAGGAATGGACTTTTATTGCCATATTTTGAATCAGAAAGTGATTTTCCCTAAGAAAATTGGCTTTTGGCTCATAAGGGTTTTAACCTTACTCTTTATCAAATGTGCAGGACCATAGAGTGAACTGGAAACTCTGCCGACTAACCTTATAAACTATGTTAAAATGTTTAAATAAGCTAAAGTTAGTAGGATAAAGTGATAGCAGCCTAAGATCCATGACTTTGTTGAAAAACCCTAGAATGAAAGTTGGGAAAAAGGCTTTAATTTTCCCTCAAATTTTCAGTTGTGGACACGCAATTTTTGTAGTAAATTTTTTATTATTTTTGCAGATACAAGGATAAACCATCCTTTAGGCATCGAACAGGTAAAACAGGCTCATGGGGGCCCCCCACGGGGAACCCCCGGGGGGGGGGAGCCGGCGGGCCCATGGAGCTCCGCTGGTCCCCGGGGGCCCGGGGCCCCCTTTGGGGCCCTTTTGGGCCCCCCTGGTCCAGGCCCTGAGACGGCCGGGGTTGGGGAATTGTCCCCGATCCGGGGCCCGCGGGGGCCGGGCCGCCCCCAATGCGGGCTGGGTCACGCTTTTCCCGGCGGTGAACGCTTAGGCCTTGCCCGCCGGGGGCCCCGGGGGCCCCAGTGACTGGGGGGCGGTATTTTAATCAGTGCCCAGCAGGGCAAGGACCGGGGCCCTCACCCCGGGGGCGGGAAGGGGGAAGTAGTTTTTTTTTTTTTTTTTTTTTTAAATTTTTTTCAAGGGCCTCTCAAAGGGGGTCCCTGGGGTTTTTTAAGGGGGTCCCCTGGCTATTAAAGGCCCTACTATCTAAAGGGGGGCCCCCTTAACTTCTAAAAGGGGGCCCAAATGTACGCAAAGGGGGGCCCCCCCGCTCTTTTAAAGGGGGCCTTCTCTCTAAAGGGGGGCCCGGTTCCTAAAAGGGGGGCCCTATACCTAAGGGGGGGCCCTACTCTGAAAGGGGGCCCCTGGCTACCTAAAGGGGGGCCTTGGCTCTTTAAAAGGGGGGCCCCCGGGCTTTTAAGGGGGGCCCTCTTCCCCTTTTAAAACCTGGGTACTGTTAAAAGGGGGGGCCCCTTTTTTAAAGGGGCCCTGGCTAACTAAAGGGGGGCCCCTTAAAAAGGGGGGCCCTGGGTTAAAATAAGGGGGCCCTACAAAAAAAGGGGCCCCACTACTAAGAGGGGCCCTGACTAATAAGGGGGGCCTTTCTAACTATGGGGGCCCTCTACCTAACCCTGGCTTTAAAAATGTAAAGGGGGGCCTGGTTTTTTGGGGCTCTCTAAAGGGGGGCCCCCTGGCTTAAAGGGGGCCCTTTTAACTAAAGGGGGGTCTGGACTACATTTTAAATGGGGGTGATAATTTAAAGGGGGGGGAGGGAAACTATGGGGGGCCCTGGTACCAAAAGGGGGGGCCTGGGCAGGGTTTTAATGGGGGCCCTGGCTTTTTCAAAGGGGCCTGCTAACAAAGGGGGCCTGGCTAATAAAGGGGGCCCCCGGTAATTAAAGGGGGGGCCCTGGGTAAATTCGGGGCCCTGACTATTAAAAGGGGGCCACTGATAATTTGGGGGGTTGGTAATAAAGGGGCCCACTGACTAAAAAAGGGGGGGTTGGTCTTTAAAGGGGGGGGTATTGAGGGGGGGTACCCAAAGGGGGCCCTGGTATCTGAATGGGGCTTTGGCTATCTAAAGGGGGGGCTTTGGAAAATTGGGGGGGCCCAAAATTATGGGGGTTTCCCGACCCCAAATATGGGGGCCCGGCTACTAAGGGGCCCTCTAAAAAGGGGTGGTGGTTTTAAAAGGGGGGCCCTGTTTTTACTTTAAGGGGGGGCCGGCCTAATTGAAGGGGGGGTTTTGGTACCTAAACCCCTTTCCCGTTTGGGGCGCTGGTAGTTTTAAAGGGGGGGGCCCCCGACTCTCTTAAAGGGGGGCCCTGGCTAGAGGGGGGGTTCTTAAGGGGGGGGGCCTCTCTGTAAAGGGGGCCTGTACTCTTAACGGGGGGCCTGGCTCTTAAAGGGGGTTCCTTTTTACTTTAAAGGGGGGGCCCTGGTTTTTTTAAAGGGTGCCCTGCAATAAGGGGGGCCCTGGAATAAAGGGGGGCCCTGGCAACTAAAGGGGGCCTGCTCTAAAGGGGGGCCCGATTAAAGGGGGGCCCTGCAAATATGGGGCCCCCTTTCAAAAGGTGGCCCTGACAACTTGGGGGGCTGGGGTAATAAGGGAGGGGTGCTATAAGGGGGCCTATTAGTAGGGGGCAGGAAGGCAGGGGGGCCCCGGAATTTGGGGGTTGCTGGTTTTAAAAGGGGGGCCCTGGATTTAAAAAGGGGGGTGGTAAAAGGGGGTGGGGGGCTTTCAAAAAAGGGGGGCCCTGAAAAAAAAAGGGGGCCCCGGTAAAACCCTGCAAGGGAAAGGGTCCTGCTTTCTAAAGGGGGCCCACTAAAAAACCCCTTTTGTAAAACCCTGGTCTTGAAAGGGGGCCCCCTTTTACTAAAAAGGGGCCCTGGGTATAAAGGGGGCCTGAATTTAAAAAACAAAAACTCTAAAGGAACCCCTAATACCGTTTATACTATTTGAGACCCCTTACTGTTAAAAAAAGGGGCCCCTTATGCCTTGTTTTTACCCTTGAGGTGTCCCCTTTTGTTTAAACATAAAGGACTTTTAATGTTTTATATTTAAAGGGGTCCCCTATTTTTAAGGCCTTTTAAGTGGGCCTAATACCTAAAACTGGGGTAAAAAATTAAAAATTAGTTATGTTTTTCCTAATTGGGGGTTTTTTACTAAAAGGGCGGGGAAAATGAAATGTTGCTGGCCCCCCTTTTTTCTATGAGAGAGGCAGGAATGCGGGCTCCCCTGAATACGACCAGGGATCAGACAATGTAAATTAGTAGAGCCAATGAAATGAAAGGAGATGGAATCCGACCAGCACTGGGGAACAGTTCTTACAGAAAAGGAAGTAAGGGCCCTGTGGAAACAAACAAGCTTTGCAAAATAACATCCCAATTCAAAGTTGCTTGTTTTCACTGTCCCCTTATTCTGAAGACCATTTAATTTAATGATACAACCCTTTTAAGAGAAAACACCATGGATCTCTTATGAAGCCCTTCTACATTCTATGACATACATATTATAGAATCAGGCATTGCATATAATAATGAATATGAGGCAACATGAACAATCGTACAAACTAGAACCTGATAAGGTAACAAGTATAGTAACGCAGTATGACATATAACAGTTACAGTAGCATAACGTACATGTATAAGCAAAAAAGCAGCTAACAAATAAAAGAAACCAATGTAAAAATTTAGGGCCTCATGTATGAAAACTGTCTAGGTCCAAAACTCACTTTTGTTGCCCTAAACCCAAATCAGAGCCCCCTTTTTCATTTCATATAGTGCTTGGAAAGAAAAGGGGGCGTTGATTGGGCAAAAAGTGAAATTTTTAGCCCTAGACATTTTTCATAATTTGGGGGGCCATTAGGAAATACAGAAAGGAACACTGGGAGATAAAAAAATGAAAGTAAAAAAAATATGAGTTTTAAACGTTTTATCCCCACCAAAAGGACAAAAAAAGGAAAAGGCTAATGTGGAAGGAGAAATAAAAATAAAAAAGATATATTAAATTTTAAAGAAACCGCTAGCAGGATCAGATCTCTGTGGTTGAGGATGAAGTTGGAGCCAGTTGTGCTTTTACAGACGTAATGTATAAGCCCTGGAGTACTATGCACCACAATCTTTAAGCTTCTTTTTCACTTTTTAAATTTTGGAAAAAGGGGGAAACCCCAAGAAGAGCAAACCAAAAGGTTTTGTAAAAACTGGTCCTTTCGTCTCCCCAAATTGCAGGCACATCTCAGAGTTTTACAGTCCAAGTTGATTAAAAATGGTCAAAGAGCTGCACTTGGTGGCAGGGGTTTAACAGGAACTGGTGAGCTGGATCCACCACAATTGTAGAACTGTGGGTGAGAAAATAGCATTGATTTTAGCAATTATTCAACAAAAGTCTCTGGCTGCTCGCCATATGATACTTAGGTTATACAACTTTAGTAATGTTATCATGCCAAATAGATTTCTAAGCTGTCAGCATTTTTCAGCCAGACATCAAGCTTTCTAGATGTGGCTAACAGATTAGATGGAAGTGTACTTATCTCTGTCTTATCTTTAAGATTTCCAGTCTAGGTGTAAGGACCTGTCAGGGACGCACACAGAGATACAGATGGAGTGAGGCCCTGACAGTGGTCCCAACCTCTGTCCCTGCCTTTTGGGGTACACGACTCCTTACTAGGTTGTCCCCAACCAGAAGACTGAGATCTGCTCTGAGCCAAGTGAGACACCAGACGTGACGAACAAAACAGAAAAAACAAGAATTCGGACGGGAAAATCACAACAAACAGCAGCACAGTACGGACAGTGACAAGAGAGTTAACCAGGGTCCAAGCAAATCAAAGAACAAAATAGAACCAAATTTTAAAAACAGGGGAACTATAGGCAGGGAAAAAACCCTATAGCGGGGAAGGAAGAAAGGAAGCTGAGACCTTTATAGGGAACAGGAGGGAGAACCCAAGTGATAGGGGAAAAGGAAGTGTCAATTTAACAAAGGAAAAAGGTTTTAACCCCCAAAAAGTTTCGGGTGATTCCGAAACCCTGGGCGTTGGCCAGGAATCAAATTTAAATAAACAAGCAAAACAGACCGATTCACACTGGGAAAAAATTTCCCAAAAAACCCCCGGTTTTCATCCGACACCTGGACGGGACCATACACAAAGCTGGGTACGTCGGGGATGGTCCAAGGGCACTAGGTTTTTTTGGGCTTTGGTATATCTTTCTTTTATAAGGGGTCACATAAAATTTTTTTAGCTTTCCCCCAAAGGGGGGTTTTTCAAACCAAAAAGGGAAAACCGAGGAAAAACAACACCCCCTTTTTCCCAAACTTTTTCCCAAAATCTGGCAAATTTGGGGTCTTTAGCTTTAGTTTTAGGAAACCAAACCCTTTTTTGGCAATATAATTTAAGGCCCATTTTTTTAGTCTCTCTCCCAATTTATTTTCTATTAGTTTTTGAGTAATTTAAGGAGGAAAAAACCCCATTACTTTTTTTTTTTTAAAAAATGCAACAGGGTTTTTCCCCGTCAGAGGAGGTTTCAGGGGTCCCCATGCCACCCAGCCCATTTCCCTTTCCTACTTTTGGGGGGCTGCCCCAGGGCAGACCCAACTGGGGCCCAAAAAACCCCCCAAGGGTGCTAAGGGCAGGGCCGTCAGGGGAAAATCAAAGTCCAACATTTCCGGGGCAAATCACAGTAAGGGAAAAGTATATGCCAAGAAACATAACCAAAAGAATAGTCCCAAAAAACAAACCGGGGTCCCCAAAAACCGGGCAGGGGGCCCAGTACAAAGTCGGAGGGAAAAAGGGGAGTCAGGAAGCGAGCCAGGGGCAGAATCAGGGGAAACAAAATTTCCAAAAGGAAACAAAAGGAATTTTTGGAAAAAACCTTTCCTCCCCCAAAGCAAAAATATTTTAAATGGGCCCGACCCCCCCCACAATTATTGGGGCATCCCTCCTGGGGGCCTTTTCCCAATTTTCCAAAAGCACCACCCCTTTATTGAATTTGGAGCGAGCGAAACTCCAAAACTCATCACCCGCTTCCCCCCGGGGGGTGTCGACTGACTAGAGGGTTTAAACCCCCTACCAACCTTCCCCTTTTCTTCACGGCAAACATCGCCGTGCAAAGTTTAAAAGGTTTAAAATTTTGGGAGCTGAGCTCATATGCTTGTAGTCAATAGATGCTCCCCCTTTTCTGGATAGTAAAGGGGTAATGTTGTTTTAGCAAATATGTGTTATTCTTTGTATAATGAAAGTTAGACAATTTTCCTAAATATTTTCTCTATAAAACCCACCACCACCAGGTTTTCAAAATCTATTTGCTGCTATTCAATTGAAAACTTCATAAAATGCATTGTCCTAAAGACAAAGCTTGTAGTATATAGCTAATAAAATTATAGGACATAGAATAAAATATGTCTTGCAGAACGCACTGATACTATTTTCAGAATTCAGCTTCTTGTCCATTCTCAGCTGCTGTTTCACCACAGATTCACACTTCATGTGTTCAATAAAAGGCAACTCCTACATTTCTAGTCTTTCTTATAAAGCAAGCTGGTATAAGATGGTCTATTGCATACCTATCCTCTTCTACCCTGACCTAATCCCAGCCAGCAATGATCTATCCAATTAAAATAAAATATTCAAATAATGCCCAGGTTTGACATAAGAGAGGAGAAAATACCAGTAGAACTATGCTCTTGCGTGGCTTGCATAATGATTGATATCAAGCATTTTCATAATTAAACACTTGTTTCAACCTTGCTGTAGATCCTGACCTTGCAGAAGGTATTAATCTCTCTAGTAATTCAGGACATTTGTTTCTGCCACATTACTACCCCATGATTTAAATTTACAATCCTGCTCTGTAGGCAACGATATATATGCAAACAACGCAGCAAGTGAACAGATAGCTTATGAAATATTTCAGCTGGAGATTATTATCTGTGCCATAAGCTTATGATGTAATTGCTATTAGTTATATATATTCAAATTAGCTAACAAATTAGCTGGTTGTCACTATTCATTATGCTTATCACTGGACATAGTTGCTAAAAATCACAGTATAACATAATTACTGTAAATGTTCTTTGTACAGTATTATTCTAATGTGCAGTCTCAAACAATAAATCTTAAGGTGCATGCATAGGTAGGACGTATGGTATAAGGGCCATGGTACAGTGGAACTAGCACTGCTATTCCCCATAACAGGACCCCAGTATTATACCTGCCACCAAACGGTTGGGAGCCCCAACTACAGATTGTATAAGGTTGCCCATCAAGAGTATTATGGCCACCAGTTAAAGGCTTATTCTAATCACAAAAATTAGCCTTATACAGCAAAAGAAGACCCTAGCAGCACCACCTTGTCTGTCTGGATGCATGTACTCCAGCCCTTGAATTCACAGGGTAAACTTCAAATCCCAATGCAAAAAATGTAAACAGCATCCAATGGGTAGTGAAAAAATACAACTCTTCTTTATTCCTCTATTAAAATGCAACATTTCGACTCAAAGAGTCTTTGTCGAGAATGATTATCTTTAAACTTGTAGGCAAAGGTAAATAAAGATTATTTCAAAATACATTGCTTTTCTGATTTTGCATCGATTCAAAGCTAGAGCAGTTCTTATCTTCTGCTTGTGTACAGAAGCTTCTCTAGGTTACCAACCTTTCTCTGCTTTAGCAGCCTAGGGTGGGATGGTGAGATCACTTTCTACCATGTCTTATCAGCAGCATAGGAGCTTGTTTATGTTTCTTACTGACAAACTTTAACCCATTAGAGCTCGGAAGCCTTCTGCCCTGCTGTTAAAACCCCTCCATCACCAATGTCCCTACAAAAGGATCAGTTGATAATGGCAGAGCTGACTTGGCAATCACTGCTGTAGAACCACTCTTAGCCTGGAGCCTGAAGCTGGCTATGAAGAGCAGGCTCTGTGAAACTTTATGAGAAAACCCCTTTAAGTGATGGGTCCATGTAAACATCAGACTCAAAGGGCATCAAGTGGTACTTCTGATTATCCGCTAATGGTACTATCACTAGAAACTCAAGTGTAATCAGACTAAGGCCACTTTTAGACAGTTAAAATATGGGCACATTAAGTAATTTTTAGCAATACCTGAACTTCAGACAAAGCGTAACATCCTGTTGACATCACCATTGTTATTAATCTTGAATTATAGCCATGCCTGGAGCAAAGAGATGATGTTAACTGGAAGTAAAGATGCACTGGGAGCAATGTGGTGATGTTTGACCAGAAGTTAGGCCTCACGAGGAGCCAAGATAGACCTCGGGAATTAGGAAATTGAAGAAAAACTACAATAGAATCCAAAATACCTTCAAGCTACAAGTATAAAATATAAATTTTATTTATATCAAAGATGAAAAGGGAATACATAAAACCTACAAAATCCCTACTCAATCCCTTATCTAGACAAAGATAACTGCCTAATAGATCAAGTGGGGCTACCGCCCCAATAAGGGCGACCCCACACAGGAATCTGAGTTGACACAACCCTGAAAATCCATATGATCCAAATGTATGATGGCATATAGGAAGTTAAGTAAGTTAAGTAACTTAACCCTCAGACCATTTTAGGATTAGAGATAGTGTTAGGCTAGGTGTACATTGCATTGGACAAAAAACCCACTGAAAAGCAATCTTAAAACTGTTCATAAAGCTGAGTATTTTGTCCAGTGCATGTCAAAAACAGCTAAAAAAAACCTACAGTTTTTTGGCACTTTTGCCTGTTTTTGAACTGTTTTTGCATAGTTTGTAATGTATGCCAAATCCTTATACTTTGTTAAAGACCTGAGCAGTTTTTCAGCAGAACCATTCAAAAGCCGCCGAAAAACAGTCTGGCGATTTACATAGACTTCAGTAGTAAATTTTCTGCCCTGCTCTGTAGTTTTTTGCAACAAAAACGAGCAGAATAAAAACTTTCTGTGGAGACTGCAGAACGTTTTTACTATTAAAGTCTATGGGATCTGTGTTTTAGAAAACGAAAAATGCTGAAAAAAAAGACTGAAAAACTGTTCAGTGGAGACATAGACTTAAGGATAGGGTTAGTGTTAGGCCTGAAGAAAAAAAAATGAATTTTTTCACCAGTTCAGCTGAACCAGTTGCAAATCTGACAGGGCCATATTCAAACAACACTAATTTATACATTTAGCTAGTTTGCGTCTCACTGACATTGATTTGTGTATATGACAGCAGACATCCCTACTGCTGGTGCTCCTAAGATAAAGGATCTATTCTTAGATATATTCCATGATCGTATACGGCAAGCGATCCTTTATTTCATCCATGATTTTATATTTATACAGTCATAGAACCATTATTGTATTTACAATTACATACTTATAATCTGTCAATCTACAATCTGTTCTGAATGCAGCAGCCAGGCTCATCTTTCTCTCAAGCTACTATACCAGTGTTTCTCAATTCCAGTCCTCAAGACCCACCAACAGGCCAAGTTTTCAGGATTTCCTTAGTATTACACAGGTGATATCGTTATGGTCAGTGCATTCTGCACAGGTGATATAATTATTGTCAGTGCATTCAGTGGGAGATCCTGAAAACATGACCTGTTGGTGGGTCTTGAGGACTGAAGTTGAGAAACACTGTGCTATACTGATGCTTCTACCCTGTGGTTGCCCATTCAGTAGAGGATACAATATAAACTCCTCACTCTCACCCATAAAGCTCTCCACAGCGCTGCACCCCTCTTTATCTCCTCCCTCATCTCTGTCTACCACCCTACCCGCTCTCTCCGCTTGGCGGATGATCTTAGACTACATTCCTCAATCATCTGGATCTCCCATGCCCATCTCCAAGATTTTTCACGTGCGGCACCAGTTCTCTGGAACATACTACCGCGGGCGATTAGGCACATTCACAACCCTCATAGTTTTAAGAGGGCCCTGAGAATACATTTTCTCAGTCTGGCCTACCAAGATCCCTAATTGCTAACCCCCTCTCCCTCACTCTCTAACACACACATTTCTGTCACTCTCTACAATTCAGCACTTATCTGTATATAGATGTACTGTCAGGGTGGCAAGTTCATCTGAATTCTGTATAAACCACCCCATATTTATGTCACATTGTAAACCTAGCACTTCTGACCTTTCATCTCTCCCTACACCCTAATAGATTGTAAGCTCTTGCGAGCAGGGCCCTCACACCTTGTGTCTCATCTGTAAGTAGCTTTTCATTGTGCAATGTATGTTTTTTTGTCTGCACCTACACCCTCCAAACTGTAAAGTGCTGCGGAGTATGTTGGTGCTATATAAATAAAGATTATCATTGTTATTATTATAATGTTAATTGATATAGCGATAACATATTCCAAAACTCGGTACACTTTGGAGGTTACATGTACGAACAAAATAAGATACCACAGAGCAACTAATTAATAAGGCAGACTAGAGGAAAAGGGGTCCTGCTCGAAAGAGCTTACAATCTGTGGATTTAAAAGTATGAGGCAACTAGAAATATGATCTGATTGTGTCTCAATGGAATCGTCTTTGCTCTCGTGCATCCAGCTGTGCTTGCTGAAGTGTGACTTTAATTTTCAGCACCATGCCAGGGTATTAATAGACAATTATTTATTGCAAATCTCAACCATTTATAATATTTACTATCTGACAAGATGTAAAATTTTGATCCAAATGTTAATGTGTTCATGACATTGCATAATTCTGTTCCACAACCAAGGAGTTTTTGTAACCTCTTTTGTAAATGAATCAGACTTCTCAGAGAAGGAAATGGTGTTTAAAATGGATGATTGATTTACAGCTCACAACAATGTAATCGCTGAACTGTAATTACTGGTAGCAATTGTCTTACCAAATAGATAGAATTATCCATGAAAAAAACAAATGTTTCGATTTATAATGCGATAGACAGAAATGGTGACATTCACATTAGATTGTTTTCATGATTGGATGTTGACTTGATGGATACCTTCAAACATCAAATATCTTCAAGGCATAAAGGTTAGAAAACTTTACTTCTTATTCCATATTTACAAGAAAACGCAATAACACAAATAGTAGTGTGAACAAAGTCTAAAAACCTGGTGCTGTATTAGTAGCACAACATCTTCCTGTGCTACGTTTAAATACCCCTCCTAATGCCAGTAGTAGGTCCTTTGTGTAGGATTGTTTTTAACAATTTTTTTATTATTGGTGCCGCATAGCCCACGTGACCGTGGGAAAGGGGGATTTAAACGTAGCACAGGGAAAATGTGCCATGCTTTTAAAAAGGAAGAAAGAGCTTCCGAAACGTCGCATCACGCACGCACAGCAGCGAGACTATCCGCTCTATGGAGCCCACACAGAAAGACTGAGGACTCCAAAAGAAAAACCATTGTATGCCGTTGTGCAACTAATACAGCACCAGGTTTTTAGACTTTGTTCACACTACTATTTGTGTTATTGCGTTTTCTTGTTAATATGGAATAAGAAGTAAAGTTTTCTAACCTTTATGCCTTGAAGATATTTGATGTTTGAAGCAATATAAGAAGGGGTTGCTGGAGGGATTCCCTTTGCCAAGGCAAGTAACTGGTGGCTGTAAAGGAGCTATAGCAGTATTGAGAGAATTGATGGATACCAGCATATGATGTCTCCTGGCTCAGCCAAGGTAAACCCAATTATTGGAAAATTCTTTTATGGTTAATTTTTAACATTTCACATATAAGTTCACTAACTCATAACAACCACTCAGATATGTTCAATTTGTATTTAACAGATAAAAGCTAATTGCTTTTTATGGTATAATGCAGACATGTTCCTTCCAGAAGGGTTAATAAATAACCTTTAAAGGGATTTCTCTTCAGTGTCCTAATGAATGAAGTTTAAAAGACAACCATCATAGAAGCATGGGAAGGAGTATACCGTATACTGTTTTGGGCAGGTGTGTAAAAAGTGCTGCAAAGTAGAAGTGCAGTATTAGATTATTTTGTGAACAAAATGCAAAGTTAATGAACAAAAGAGAAATCTAAATCAAATTATTATTTGGTGTGACTTCTCTTTGCCGTTGGAGTCCTGCAAGTAATGATTTGGCACCACAAACCCCTGATCCCAACATTATTGAATCTGTTGTGAATAAATGAATAGACAGAATGCCTGCAGCAAGCTTACATCCACAGAAGATCTGTGCTTAGCTCTCTGAGATGTTTGAAACAACCTTCCTGCCCAGTTCTGTCAAAAACCATGTACAAGTGTACTTGTGTACAGAAGCTTCTCTAGGTTACCAACCTTTCTCTGTTTTAGCAGCCCAGGCTGGGATGGTGAGATCACTTTCTGCTGTGTCTTATCAGCAGCACAGGAGTTTATGTTTCTTACTGACAAACTTTAACCCTTTAGAGCTCGGAAGCCTTCTGCCCTGCTGTTAAAACCTCCCCATCACCAATGACCCTCTAAAAGGCTCAGTTGATAATGGCAGAGCTGACTCAACAATCACTGCTGTAGAACCACTCATAGTCTGAACACGGAGTGGGAGCCTGAAGCTAGATGTGAAGAGCAGGTTCTGTAAAACTTGATGAGAAAACCCCTTTTAGTGATTGGTCCATATAAACATCAGACCCAAAGGCCATCGAGTGTTGCTTCTGATTATCCGCTAATGGTACTGTCACTAGAAACTCAAGTGTGATCAGACTAAGGCCACTTTTAGACAGTTAAAATATGGGCACATTAAGGAATTTTTAGCAATACCTGAACTTCAGACAGAGCGTAATATCCTGCTGACTTCACCATTATTAGTAATGCTGACTGAAAGTATTGCCATGTCTGGAGCAATGAGATGATGTTGACTGGAAGTAAAGATGCACTGAGAGCAATGTGGTGACGTTAGACCAGAAGTTAGGCCTCACGAGGAGCCAAGATAGACCTGGGGCATTAGGAAATGGAACAAAAAACTAAAATGGAATCCAAAAATACCTTCAGGTTACAAGTATAAAATAAAACCTTTATTTATATCAAAGATGAAAAAGGAATACATAACATCTACAAAAAAAAACGTGTACAAGTGTACTTAGAAGAACTAATGCCGTTTTGAAGGCCAACTTGATCACATCGATTACTGATTTGATTTCTCTTTTATTTATTTAGCATTTTATTAATTGATAAAAATAAGCTATTAACGTCTGTCTTTTTGTCTGTACTTATACCCTCTAAATTGTAAAGTGCTGTGGAATATGTTGGCGCCATATAACTAAAGATTATTATTATTAACTGTTAATACTTTTAATCTTGATAGCATTCTTAGTTTGCAGACCTTTTCCACATCTGCCTAAAACTTTTGCGCAGTACTGTATATTATACGATCTGTAGGCATGCTTTAGGTCATAGCTGTTATCTAGGGGAGATGTCCATGATTAGTATTCTTTTTTTGTTCGCTTCTTCTTTGTAGCATCAGCTGTTTGTATTATAGGAACACACATACTGCTCTCACAGCAGAGATCTTGGCACAGAGTCAATATTCATACTTAGATTTTATTTCAAAGTTGCTTCAGTATCAGGGATCAGTTCCATAAATACTAACTATAGTTAGAGATGGGCAAATTTCCCGAAATTCGTTTCGTTCACTTCGCCGAATTTCTCGGCAAAAAATAACTTCGTTCCGAATTACTTCGGCACGAATCACGATAAAAAACAGCTATTTCCAGGCTGCACAGAGCCTGCAGGGTGCTGTAGAACGTTGTGCCATGCTTAAATATGCAGAGGGAGCTTGGTTTGGTCTTCATACAATGTTGTGTTTTAGTATGACACGCACATGACTGCCGCCGCTCTTAGAATCGCTTCACTATAAAATTCCCTGGGCACTTAAAGGGGGAAAACTGACCAAAAAACTCAAGCGGGAATGTAGCCTGATAAAGTCAGGCCAGAGAAAGCTGGAAAAAAACAAGCTGAGGGCTCAGGTGGCAACATTAGGGACAGAGTGTGGAGGTGACGGCGGCAGCCACAGCAGCATGAGGTCAGACAGTGGCACAATGACATTCGGGAGAGGCAAAACACAAGGAAGCCACAGAGTGGCAAAATGACTGAGAGGGGAGGTCACGGTGGCAGCAGCATGAGGTCAGGCAGTGGCACAATGACTTTCCCTGGAGGCGGCAAAACAGTATTAGGCCACAGAGTGACACAATGATACAGTGTGGAGGTCACGACAGCAGCAGCATGAGATCAGGCAGTGGCACAATGATATTCTGGAGGTGGCAAAAACAGGAGTAGGCCACAGAATGGCACAATGACAGTGTAGAGGGCACGGCAGCAGCACATGAGGCCAAGTGGCAAAATTTGACATTCTGGGGTGGCAAAAACAGGAAAAGGTCACAGAGTGGCACAATGACACAGTTGGAGGTCACGGCAGCAGCAGCATGAGGTCAGACAGTGGCAAAATTTGACAGAGTGTGTAGGTCACGGCAGCAGCCACAGCAGCAGCATGAGGTCAACAGTGGCACAATGACATTCGGAGGTTGCAAAAAAGGAGTAGGCCACAGAGTGGCAACAATGACAAAGTGTGGAGGTCACGGCAGCAGCCACAGCAGCAGCATGAGGTCAGGCAGGGGCACAATCACATTCTGGAGGTGGCAAAAACAGGAGTAGGCCACAGAGTGGGACAATGACACAGTTGTAATTTTCACAGCAGCACCACAGCACAGCATAGGTCAGACAGTGGCACAATGACACAGTGTGGAGGTCACGGCAGCAGCCTCAGCAGCAGAATGAGGTCAGGCAGTGGCACAATGACATTCTGGAGGTGGCAAAAACAGGAGTAGGCCACAGAGTGGAACAATGACACAGGGGTGGAGGTCACGGCAGCAGCCACAGCAGCAGCATGAGGTCAGACAGGGGCACAATGACACAGTGTGGTGGTCACGGCAGCAGCCACAGCAGCAGCATGAGTGCAGACAGTGGCACAATGACACAGTGGGGAGGTCAAGGCAGCAGCGAAGGCAGCAGCATGAGGTCAGACAGTGGGACAATGACACAGTGTGTAGGTCACGGCAGCAGCTACAGCAGCAGCATGAGGTCAGGCAGTGGCACAATGACATTCTGGAGGTGGCAAAACAGGATGGGCCCCACAAGGGGGACAATGACACAGTGGGGAGGTCACGGCAGCAGCCACAAGCAGCAGCATGAGGTCAGACAGGGGCACAATGACACAGCGTGGAGGTCACGGCAGCAGCCAAAAGAAAGCAGCATGAGGTCAGCATTGGCAAAATGACATTCGGGAGGTGGCAAAAACAGGAGTAGGCCACAGAGTGGGACAATGACACATTTGTGGAGGTCACGGCAGCAGCCACACAGCAGCATGAGGTCAGACAGTGGCACAATGACACAGTGTGGAGTCACGGCAGCAGCCACAGCAGCAGCATGAGGTCAGACAGTGGCACAATACAGAGTTGTGGAGGTGGGTGGCAATACCAGTCCCTGTTAAAAGATGGTTGGTGGCAGATGGAGAAACTTTCAGCAGATGTGTGGCATCGGGCGGGTGGCGGCATCAGAATAGGGGCTGGGGCCAGGTATTTGAACCCAGACTCATTTCTCACATTTTTGGGTGAGGCGTCATGGCTGATGTAGTCTGACGCCTAAGGCATTGGTGTGGTGGAAATCCGGCCGATCCACGCCTGATTCATCTTGACAAAGGTCAGTCGTTCCACATTTCCGTGGACAAGCAGGTTCTCCTTGGGGTAACGAGGGCCCCCCCCCGCACTGAACACACCGCTCTGATGCCACACTACTGGCCGGGCAGGACAGTTTCTCCACTGCAAACTCGGCAAGTTTGCGGCCACACATCCAGTTTGGCTGCCCAGTATCCAGCGGATCTTCTAAATTGGGTGGTTGAGTGCGGTCCAAGTAGGCCACCACCTGTTGGTTCAGGGACTGCTCCAGGTCCCTGCTGCTGCTTTTTGCTGGCGACTACCCCCTCACTAGGCGGGTGAAGGAAGCTTCTCATCAGTGACTCCAGACTTAGGTTACTGCTGATGGAGCTGGTACTGCTCCTACCCCCCCACCTTCTCCCAGCAGCCGCGGCAGTAGTACGTGAGCGCGGGAAGAACCCCCCGGTTCAGAACCTGTCAGAGGAGGGACGATGCCACACATAGGCAGCGGCCAACTGATTACGGGGGATTTCCCTATAGTATTTGAGTTTGTCCTCCCTCTCAATAGCTTGGAAAAAGGGCTCCCATTTTGGACCGGAGCGAGGCCAATAGGGTGGAGAGCCGGAAGTCATCCCTCTGCCGGATGCTGACTATTCGGCTTGTCACTAGCCAAAGGGCAAATAAGCATGCTGGGGGGCCATCTGCACAAGTGACTCCGAGGGGCTCCCTCCCCTCCATTTCCACTGTATACTGCCACGGTGCTTGGGGGTCATCTGCCACGTCTGCCTCATCTCCATCCACCTCCCCAGCTGCTCCTCTCCTCCTCTCTTGTCACCTGGGTAGAAAATTCACTCATTTCACCAGACAATGTTTCTGCTCCAATGTCCTCCTCCTCCTCCATTTCAGTCCCCACCGGACTCATGTGGCCACGAGATGTAGTCGCCATGTCTCCAGGCCCCAGCCCAGACAGATTTTTCAGCATCTGTTTTAGGACATGAAGCAGTGGAAGGACATTATTCATCCCGTTTTCCTGGCGACTGACAAATAACGTCGCCTCCTCGAATGGCCTCCACAAACGGCAGGTGTCACGCATCTTCTGCCAATGGCTGACATCAAAGTTACACAGGGGAGTACTTCTGTCTGCCTGGATCATCAAAAAATCGTTAATGGCCTTTCTCTGTTCATACAGTTGGTCCAACATGTGCAGGCTGGAATTCCAACGGGTGGAAACATCGCATATCAGAGTGTGTTTTGGGGGCCGTTCTGCCGCTGCAACTCGAGGAGGGTGTTTCCGGCTTTTTACGAATGGATAAAGTGCATGCACAGTTTCCTGGCCATTTTCAGAATGTTCTGAAGATCGGTGGAAGACTTCAGGAACCTTTTCACAACCTTTTCACAACCAAATTGAACACAGGGCGCATGGACCATCCCTCCTCGGTGCAGCGCGGACACCATGTTCCTCCCATTGTCCGTCACCACGGTTCCAATATGCAGTTGGCGCGGGGAAAGCCCCACATCGATTCTTGCTGCATGAACGCGGAGCATTCTTCCCCTGTGTGACTTCGTTCGCCGAGGCAAGCCAGGTGAGAACTGCTTGACACCGCTGTGCCCTACACATGTGGTATGATGGAGCAGTAAATTGTGGAGGCTGAAATGGTGGTGGTGGTGGAGGAGGAGGGGGAGGCGGACATTGGGGCAGAGCAGCAGTTTGACAACGTGGAGGAGAAAGCGGCGTCTCCTGTCCAAGTTGTTGGTGTGCCTGGGCCGGAAGCACATTCACCCAGTGGGCCGTAAAGGAAAATGTAAATGGCCCGACCGTAGTTACAGCTCCAGACGTCCCCCGCTGCTGTGCAAACCTTGAACAAACCGATAAGCTTAAGGACTGGCCCACCTTCTGTTTTTACAAAAAATTATGAAGTGCTGGTTCTTGCCTTTTTGAAAAGAAATTACGGCTGGAACTCTCCATCTCGGCTCGGCACAAGCCATTAGTTCCTGAACGGTGCAGAGTCCACCATTTGGAAGGGAGGGACTGCAGTAAACCCAAAAACTTGACAGGAGCACGGTCAGCTGCTGCATCTTAGGATGGTTGGACGCATACTGTTTCTCTTTTCAATCGCCCGCTGAACGACTGCTGGCGCCATGAGTAGCGAGGAGCAGGAGCATCTGAACCAGGAGATGATGTCAAAGAGAAACAGCTCACTTCTGCAGAGGTGGTGGAGCATTGACTGGCTGCAATGGCATGCGTGCCACTGGGCGCTGCTGCTGCTGCTGTTGCTGCGGCGGCAGGAATGGACCACCACATCTGAGCCACGTTTCTCCCAGGCCACCGGATGGTGACGCTGCATGTGTTGACGCAGGGCCGTGGGGCCAGCGTTAGCTTCACTTTCTGCTTACAGATTCTACATATACCCATATTCGGCTCCTCCGGTGTCTTAGCAAAGAACTGCCACAACCGCTGAGTATTTTGGGTTTTACCCCCAACGCTCCGCACTGAGTGACTACTGCCGCCGCTGCCTCGCTGACCCCTGTGCTGCTACTTCTTGGACCTGCGAAGCGGGTTTTTTTACCCCGTGGCCGCTTGGGTCCCGACCTCACACTGCTGCTATCCTGCTACTCACGGGCCCCACAACCCACTTGCTGGCTGCACCGCTGCCTGACACGCAAGCTGACGCCCCTTCTTCTGACATGATGAAGCCCTTGCCTCACCCAGCTCCCAAGTGCGGTCGGCTACATCATCATCTATTGTGTTTCATCGTCACCCGCTGTCCTCATACCGCTTGGTATGCAGGCTGACCCCTCACAACATGACCTCCCCTGCCACTCTCAACATCTATACTTTGCCGCCTACTGCAAGAAGCAGGATATTGGCCCCCATTTCTTCGCTGCCAAGTAGCTTTCTGACTGCCCCCTCAAATTTTTCATCCTCGCTAAAATAGTGGCGCTGAGCCCAGACCCCATAGTAATCTCTGGCTGAGGGGAACCGGATGGGACAGAGGCGGGTTGAGGGCAGGTGGGGGGCCCTGACCCGCTCCCCGGGCCATGCCAACTAAGGTTTGTGTCTGACGATCCCACAGACCCTTTGCTTTGGGGTTGTCAGATGTCATCTGGGAGGAAGTGGATGACCTAGTCAACCAATCAAGAACCCTTGGTTTGCTGGTCAAACACACGGGCCCCTAGATGAAAAGCGGCAGTGGCGGCCTCACCGAGTGACCCCTGCTGCGACGTCCCCTTTCTGTGCTGCGACCTGGACTGGAATGTTTGTGCCTCCGCCACTCGCAGTGAAGAGCCGCCACCTCTCTGTCTGACATACTGTTTGTTCTAAAATGTACAGACACTGTTTGATGAAGATATCTGTAAATGATAAATACACACCCTTATTTGACCCAAATGAACCCACTAAGAAGCTTGGGTAACCCTTGGGTATAAAATTGCGCTCCACAAATGGGCAGGAAAAATTGACTTTTTATGTGCCGTTTAAAAACTCTGTGTATTTACTGAATATAAAAGCACACAGGCTTAAATTAACCTTCGGATATGAATTATGCTACAGAATTCTTCTGTGGCGGTGAAAAACAAAGTTTCTTTTACTGAGTACAACTGCAGAACAACGCTTAAATTAACCCCTGGATGTAAATTGCGCAAAAGAATTGAGCAACCAGAAACTAAATAGCTTTGTAGCGTGTTACAATTGCGTGTTTTACGCTACACAACAAGAATAAAATTGTAAGTAACCTTCGCTTGTGAATTATGCTACAGGAAAAATGTATGTAAATTTTTGGGGTTGAAAATAACGGTTTCTTGGTCAGCACACCAGCAAAACAACGCTTATTAACCCCTGGATGTAAATTGCGCCAAACAATTGGGGCCCCCACAAACAGTAGCTTTGTAGCGTGTTACAAATTTCGTGTTTTCTACCCGCCACACAACAAGAGATAAAATTGTAATTAACCTTCGCTTGTGAATTAAAGCTACAGGAAAAATGTAATATTTTGGCGTTGAAAATGACGGTTTCTTGGGGTCAGCACACCAGCAAAACAACGCTTAATTAAACCCCTGGATTAAATTGCGCAATAGAAATTGAGCAGCCAAAAATGAAGTGGGATTTGTATTGTAAAAACGCTGTTTCTTTTAAATGAATACAACAGGAACTGGCTTAGATCCCACTTGGATAATTGAATTTATATGCAGCTGCAGTGGACGCAACACTGTATTTCAGAAACAAAACCCCAAAAAATAAGAAATAGAACATTAAGAGAAGCAGTCTCTGAGACAAGCTGAGACACCCCACAGAAATCGCTGTATAAAAATCAGTTCTTCAGAAAGCGCTATCACCCGCAGCAGCACCTTCCCTATCAGTACAGTGAGAGGAGTGTGAGCTCCCAGCGGCGCGCTCGGTCTTATCTAGTGCGGTGACGTCACAGAATCCCGCCGGTCTCTGATTGGCTTCATCTCTGCACTGTCATGCAGGCTATGCCCTTCTTCCCCCCCCAGAGTGCTTTGCCCCATGTAATGCCATGTGCTCGCAGCCATTTTTTTCAATCAAAAGCACACTTCGTTTACCCGAAGTACCCCAAAGTTCGACTTCGTTCAGAACCGAAGTTTTCCTGAAATTCTAAACGAATTCCACTTTGTTAGAATCAATTCGCCCATATCTAACTATAGTATTTAAAAGAGGTTTTTTAACTCTCCCTGAATGTAGCAACCAATTGTATAAAATAACAAAGATCTAGTACTGAAGCTCCGGCAGTGTCTCCGGTGTTTGTTCACAAGTGGTCGGAGATGTGACACCTGCAGCCAATCAGTAGCCTCAATGACCACATGCTGTTGTACCCATCACTGAGTGGCAATGCCAATAGAACAGCACATGAGCACTGAGGCCAGTCACATGCAGACTACTTATAAAAAAAAACAAAAAAACTCTAAAGTGTAGAAAAACCACCTGCATTCATGTTGTCTGATAACTCCCACTTGCTAGTAAGTCACTATAAATAAAGGGTGATTCAAAAAGGATGGTGCAAAAGTATTACGTCTGCATTTATATATAACCGAGAGAACAAAACACACATTTATTAGCATGAGAAGATGCCCTATCTATCCAAGTTTTATCTATACGCTACAAATGATCACAACACTCCTTAAAGTTAGGTAGCACATACTTGTCCCCTTTTCCAGCTGAAAATGGCAATTTGGAATCCTGCATTCTCAGTAATAAAGGGGCTCCTGGAGGTCAAACACCCTACTAACTTATTTTTGGAACCTTTGAGTTGGATGATATATTCAAGTAAAAAGGGATTGTCATGGAAGAACCCTATTTATGGACTGTTGGAATCTGTTCAAAATGTGTAAATGCACAATAGTTTTCTTGGATGTTTGGCTCAGTCAATTTTTTTCTGAAAGATGGGCAGAATGAGGTATAATTAACAGTGCGCCCAGTTTAAAGTGCATTTCTGTAAATCTAAGGTGTCTTTACATAAATATTGTGCATTTGCTACATCTGTTTATATATAGTATCTCACAAAAGTGAGTACACCCCTCACATTTTTGCAAATATTGTATTATATATTTTCATGGGTAGAAAAAAAAAAGATATGACACTTTGATACAATGTAAAGTAGTCAGTGTACAATTTGTATAACAGCATAAATTTGGTGAACCCTAAAAATAACGTAGCCATCAATGTCTAAACCGCTGGCAACAAAAGTGAATGCAACCATGAGTAAAAATAGACAAATTGTGCCCAATTTTTTCAATTTTTCCTACACGATGTCATGTGACTTGTTAGTGTTAGAAGGTCTCAGGTATGAATGGGGAGCAGGTGTGTTATATTTAGTGTTATCACTCTCACACTTTCTCTTACTGGTTAGTGGAAGTTCGAAATGGCACCTCATGGCAAAGAACTTTCTGAGAATCTGAAAAAAAGAATTGTTGCTCTACATAAAGATGGCCTAGGCTATAATAAGACTGCCAAAACTCTGAAAGTGAGCTGCCGCACAGCGGCCATGACCATATAGTGGTTTAACAAGACAGATTCTACTCAGAACAGACATTGCCATGGTCAACCAAAGAAGTTGAGTGTACGTGCTCAGTGTCATATCCAGAGACTGTTTTTTCAAAATAGACGTATGAGTGCTGCCAGCATTGCTGCAGAGGTTAAAGGGGTGGGGGGTCCTCCTGTCAAGTCTCAGACCATGCCCTATCTATCCAAGTTTTATCTATACGCTACAAATGATCACAACACTCCTTAAAGTTAGGTAGCACAAACTTGTCCCCTTTTACAGCTGAAAATGGCACACACTGTATCAAATTGGTCTGCATGACTGTTGTCCCAGAAGGAAGACTCTTCTGAGGATGATGCACAAGAAAGCCCACAAACAGTTTGCTGAAGACAAGTGGACTAAGGATATGGATTACTGGAACCATATCCTATATAAAAAAAGCTGAGTAGAAATATGGTTATATGGCTTACTAATAAGCCAATATCTGAGAACAGGTCCTATATAGTGCAGAACTCCAAGGTTTTATACAGAAAAAGGTATACAATACCCAATTTTATTGCAGAAGTTATGTGCTGCGTGTGTGTCACACTTCTTCAGACTTCATACCATATCCTGTGGTCTGATGAGACCAAGATAAACTTATTAGGTTCAGATGGTGTCACACGTGTGTGGCAGCAACCAAGTGAGGAGTACAAAGATAAGTATGTCTTGTCTAAAGTAAAGAATGGTGGTGGGAGTGTCATGGTTTGAGGCTGCATGAGTGCTACCGGCCGGGGGAGCTACAGTTCATTAGGGGAACCATGAATGCCAACATGTACTGTGACATACTGAAGCAAAGGCATGATCCAATCCCTTCAGAAACTGGACTGCAGGGCAGTATTCCAGCATGATAACAACCACAAACTCATCTCCAAGATGACCATTACGTTGCTAAAGAAAATGACGGTAAAGGTGCTGGACTTGACTAGCATGTCTCCAGACCTAAACCCTATTGAGCATCTGTGGGGCATCCTGAAATGGAAGGTGGAGGAGCACAAGGTCTCTAACATCCACCAGCTCCATGATGTCGCCATGGAGGAGTGGAAGAGGATTCCAGTGACTGCAACCTGTAAAGCTCTAGTCAACTCGATTCCCAAGAGAGTTAATGTAATGCTGGAAAATAACGGTGGCCAAACAAAATATTGACACTTTGGGCCTACTTTGTTCATTTTCACTTAGGGGTTCATTCACTATTTTGCCAGTGGTTTAGACATTGATGGCTGTTGTTACGAGTGGTTTCGTGGCCAGACCCGCTGGCCACGGGCGCACTCGTGTCCCCTCTTCTGGATCACTGCCTGGGACGGGTTGCGATGCGGGCTGCGGGCGCACTCGTTGTGCCGGCAGTTACTTACCCGGCCGCCCTCCTGTCCTGCCGTCTTCCTCTTCTGGGCGGTGCGCGTGTGCCCTCTCTCTAGAGCGCACGTGCGCTTGCTCTTGTAAATTTAAAGGGCCAGTGCGCTGGTAAATGGCTAAGTGCCTGGCATTGACTCTATATATTGGCAAGTCCTACGTCACTTCCCCGCTGGATCTATGTTGCCTCGAGCCTTAGAGAAAGGGTTCCAGTAGTGCTTGTCTTACCGTGTTTCCGACCCTTCGCTATGTTTCTTGACCACGAACCTTCGCCGCCTGCCCTAACCTGCCTGCCTGGCCTCAACTATGGTTTTCGGCTTACGATTCGGTACCTCGTTGCACCTCGGCTGCCATCGCAAACTAGTCACGTCCGTCCTGCCTTGCGGCGGGCTCTGGTGAATACCGGGACCTACTTAGACTCCGCTCCCTGTCGGGGCCATTACCACCACTTGCGGTGGTCCAGCGGATCCACTACTCCAGTCATTACAGCTATGTGTTGAGTTATTTTGAGGACACACTAAATTTACACAAGCTGTACACTGACTACTTTACATTGTGTCAAAGTTTCCTATCTTCAGTGTTGTCCCAAGAAAAGAGATAATACAATATTTACAAAAATTTTAGAGGTGTACTCATTTCCGTGACATGTATATTTTTTTCAGTTATGCGCAAATTTATTTCCTACTGTAGTCACT
Source organism: Phyllomedusa bahiana (assembly GCA_025379985.1). NCBI lineage: Eukaryota > Metazoa > Chordata > Amphibia > Anura > Hylidae > Phyllomedusa > Phyllomedusa bahiana. The sequence goes on from JAODAL010003082.1 coordinate 145,874, forward strand.
TAATATTTCTAATAAAAGTGGTGTTTCAATCAAACACATTTATGCTTTGGAAATATCAGTAAAAACTGGAAGGTGAGGTGTTCTAAAACTTTGAGCAACATGTATGAAAGGGGCTGCGCCAGTTTCTGGCATGCTTTGCAGCTGCAAACCTGTCGAAGCCCTGTTCTATAGATGTATGAACAGTCGTATGCCCAAACTTGGCACATTCTGTGCGGGAGACGACACTTTTGAATGCACCAAGTTTGCGGGGGCAGGGCGTATTGAGCCAAAATCATACGAATGTGCCAAAGTTGGCCACATAACTGTCATACAAATCCAAATCCATATCAAAGTGGCATGGCTAAGACAAATTTTGCCATAGAACAGACACATGTATAAAGTGCTGTGAGAAACTTTCATACATACTGGTGCCTTCTACACTCCTCTAAAGTTATTTAAAACTGGCATGTTTCATACATGTCTCCCTTTGTGTATTTATTCTGATTGTATAGATATAACCTCTCCTCAGCACTTCCCGTCCAATAGTCCAGCATCACTGTCGACATCCAGTCTTTTGCCGGCGGGCATTTCAGGTCGTTCGTCTACAGCGATTTCTTTAGACGTCGCTGCAGACATTGGAGTTTGCGGCGCCCGGCGCCTCAGCAGCGCTGGAATCGGGACTGTACTACACAGCCTTGATCCCAGAGCATCCCCTGCGAGCACCAGTGAGCTGGGGAAACCAACGCTCCCCGGTGTTTTAACTCTCTGATTGCCGCAGTTCCTCACCGCAGCGCAATCAAAGGGTTTCCCTGCTCTGTCGGGAGATCAGAACACCGAGTGACCCAACAGAGCCCGGAGAACGACTGCACAGTCAGCCCTGGGGTCCTAGAGTAGCCCCTGGGCTGTCTGTGTAATAAGCCAGTGATCAGGCCAGACTATGTGCTGTCCTGATCACTGCCTGTGTCAGACTGACACAGATTATAATGTATTAGCATATATGAATATACTAATACATTACTAAATGTAAAAAAAAAAAACGGAAAACAGTTTTCCCTTTATGGGATTAAAAAAAAAAAAAAGTAAAATATGTTTAGTTTTAAAAAAAGGATAAAAAAAAATAAAATAAAAAGAAATATTTAATAAAAAATAATTGTGCATACAATACACACACAAAAAAACCTACACATATTAGGTATCCACACGACCGTAATAACCTGTAGAAATAATCTAACAAGTTATTAAGTGTGAAATGTGAATGGTGTAAAAAAAATTTAAAGAAACAAAACATTTTTTTTAATTTGAAAAAAATTCTGCAATTATTTATAAGTGAACGTAAACTATTCCCCCATAAAGTACAACTCATCTCGAATAAAACAAGGCCTCACACAACTGCGGCATTAAAAAAATAAAAAAGTTACAACCATTAAAACGCAAGGAGGCAAAAACTAAAAAAATGTTCTGGTCATTAACTACTTTTCAGGCGTTCGGCTTAAGGGGTTAATAATTAGCCATGAAATATAAAACCGGCCAGAAAAAAGAACATGTTTTAGGATTTTGCAAAGGCCGATTTTACAAATGAGGAAAAATGTATCAAGTTGTAATTAGCCGGAGTGATAAAAGAATAATGTTCCCATATATTTAAAGTATTACCTTGTTAAATTCATCTGCATTCACAGGTCGTTACATTTTACTAGAGGCGTATACAAATCATACTTGACTAAAAAGCATTTCAGCAGAACTTCATTACCTCAGCCCTCCGAGTCGTCCATGTTTGTAACATTTTCCAGATCATTATTCTGTTAAATTTATCAGGAGATATTTCAGATCGATAAATGTTATGAACCCGCTCTAGATTTCTTCTTTCTCAATGTACTTTATGATGAATTCTAGGTGTGTTATTAACACATGAATCCCAATGTTTCCTCCGCACAAGAGAAAACAGAAAAATATGAAGTTTTTTTTATGTGCTTCCTTATTAGTGTAAAACTTGCTGCAAAAACAAACTTTTTTCAACATAGTGAATATAGGTATTGATAAAGGTCACAAAATTCTCTGCCATGTTTAACCTAGCAAAATATTGGAGTAACACATTAGATCTCATTGATTAAAACTGTCCAACAGTAAGACTGACTTTGTTGCCTATTGCAACCAATCACAGCTCAGCTTTAGTTTTTCCTGAGTTTGGATTGGTGGCTATGGGCTCTGATTGGTGGCTATGAGCTCTGATTGGTGGCTATGGGCTCTGCTTGGTGGCTATGGGCTCTGATTGGTTGCTATGGGCTCTGATTGTTATCATCTTTTCACTATTCTGACTCCATATCTGACAGCAAGTGTAGAAATTCTTCAGGCCCATGTGGTAATGGAAGTCTGTATTTAACTGTAAGAACTTACTTCAGAATCTTGTCAGACAGTGTCAACTCAACTGCTCCGGCGTGTATGAAGAACCAACAGGAGTTTATTCCAGGCTGAATCTTGTAGTTTACACCAAAGTAGTAGGTGAAAAGATGATAACTTTACAGAGCTGATGCAGAGTATGAGGATACAGTGCTTCAGTGAGACAGAAAGATGGAGAATGCTAGAAGGAGGGAGGAGCTAAAAGCCTCAGAGCACACATACAGGGAGACAAGAGGGACAAACTTAAGAACAATGCAAAGCAGTCATAGAAATTACAATGCTGAACATGAACCATGAAGTCATGGGACATGACAGTTGCTGTGAGCTCTGATTGGTTGCTTTGGGCTCTGATTGGTTGTTATTGGCTCTTTTTGGTTGTTATTGACTCTTTTTGGTTGCTAATGGCTTTGATTGGTTGTAATTGGCTCTTTTGGGTTGCTATGGGCTCTGATTGGTTGCTATGAGCTCTGATTGGTTGTTATGGGCTCTGATTGGTTGTTATAGGCTCTGATTGGTTGCTTTGGGCAACAATCTTACTGTTGGACAGTTTTCATGAATTAGGCACAATGTAATCATTAAAACAGACAACGCAGTACAAGAAAATGAAACAATTCTTTGCAAGATGCATGTTAGGACGTAGGCCCTTACCATATGAGCTTACAATCCAAAAGAGTAAAAAATATAGCTCTTTACTAGTGTTGTTTGAATCTGTCCATATTCGGTTTAAACGTACTCGTGAACAAATTCTGATTCCAGACATCCCACATCCACATCTTCTCACTCTGACTCTAAACTTCATCCAGGCCATAACCGTAACCTTCACTCAAAGGTGGGGCTAAGGGGTTTTTGACTGTTATGGCAAAAATGGTACCAAAAAATCCAGGCACTAAACCACAAAGGAGCACAGATATTAATACTGTCAGGGTCCACGCCGCAGGCCCCGGTCTGGACCGTGGACACGCCCGCATTCCTGTTGTGGCCCTGTTCCCTCTGCCAGTATACACTCATCTGTCCTCGCCAGGCGTGCATGCCGGCTTGCCAAGATTTAAAGGGGCAGTGATTAATTACCTGGCCAATGACCTTTCATCACTTGAGACTTAAAGGGAACTTGTCACATAGTTTATGCCCCCTTGTTGAGGACAGCACAAGCTAGTGACAGACCTGCTGTTTCCAGCGCTGTGTCCCTTATTCTGTAAGATGCTGAAGTTTCAGAGCATTTACCCCTCAAATCTTATTCATGAGCAGATGTTAGCCCCGTCCACCAAAGGCTAGCTCTGTCCACTGACAGTTATTCACATGTTTCTACCTATTCTAATTAATAGGTTTATCAGTTGAGGTGGGCGGGGCTAGCCTCAGGTGGGCGGGGTTTGAAAAAAAAAAACTGACTCTTTGAATGACTCTTCTAGCTGAAAACTGCAGATTTGAGGGGTAAATGCTCTAAAACTCCAGCATCTTACAGAAAAAGGGACACAATACTGGAAACAGCAGGTCTGACACTAGCTTGTGCTGGGGACCTAGAGGGACACCAGAGCTGTCTGTGTAACAAGCCAGTGGCCAGAAAACACTGTGTGCTGTCCTGTCCATATATGAATATGCTAATACATTACTAAGTGTAAAAAAAAATAAAAAATTTTAAATGTAAAACAGTCCTCCCTTCATGGGATTAAAAAAAAGTAAAAAAAAAAAACAGAAAAAGTGTAAGAAAAAAGGAATAAAAAATAAATAATAAAATAAAAATAAATATTTAATAAAAAATAATTGTGCATATATTACACACACAAAAAAACCTACACATATTAGGTATCCACACGACCGTAATAACCTGTAGAATTAATCTAACAAGTTATTAAGTGAGAAATGTAAATGGTGTAAAAAAAATGGAAAAACAAAAAAATTTAAAAAACTTTTGCAATCATTTATAAGTGAACTTAAACTATTCACCTAAAAAGTACAACTTGTCCCAAATAAAACAAGGCCCCATACAACTGCATCATTGAAAAAATAAAAAAGTTACGACTGTTGAAACGCGAGGAGGCAAAAACTAAAAAAATGTGCTGGTCACTAAAGGGGTTTTGCTACGAAGTAAAATTGACGTTGGAAGCTTGCAAATGAAATAACAAACATTTTCACCATTCATTATTATTACAAATTCTGCACCGTTTTTGTTTTGAGCTGTTCCTTTAGTGATCCATTGTTTACAGCTCATCTCCAGGGGATATGACCAGGGTTGTGAGCTTCTCAGTCCTGTTCGCACATGCTCAGACATCACCTCTCCTCTCAGGCAGCTACTGAGTGTTCAGCCCCAGGTGCTGTCACTCTACTCCTGTCCTCTGTTCTCCTTAGTAATTAGTCAAACTGTACAAATAAATAAAAAAGAAAGCTCAATCAGGTTTGTGCATTGATAAAGAAAAAAAAACACAGGTTTGGTTCCTGCAGGGATTTGAACCTAGAACCTTTGTGCTGTGAAGCAAAAACATTACCTCTCAGCTACTCACAATTCTTTACGTAAACAGACCCTTCTTTCACTAGAGAGAGGAAAGGCCTGGTGATGTCAGCCTGCTGGGTCACATGATAGGCAATTCAAACAAATCACACTCGCCCCCTTCTGAGCACACAGAGTTGAAGAGCTGGATACAGGAGGTATGAAATGAGACCGTGGCAAAACCCCTTTAAGTACTTTTCAGGCTTGTTCAGCTTAAGGGGTTAAATGTGATGTGAGGCATGAACACCAGTATTTTGGTGCAAATTGCCCATGATTTTAACAAAAATGCATAAAATAATTGCATATGCATTTTAAGATATGTCAATAAAATGCCCCAAAAAAGCTTTATGTGATGGAAGCCTATATGTTTTTACTGCACATCTCCAGTCAGGTGATAATTTAGTGATTACTTTAAAGGAGCCCAATTATGTCTCCCTACTCAAGCCATCCATTATCTTGCAGACTGATAGGTTGTGCTTTGAAACGGAGACATAAAGAGAGGCTTTCTAGACAAACATACTTTATTTAGATAAATATAAAACAAACAGCTGGCAGGAACAGCTCTCCCTCTTGCCAAACTGTGTTCTCCAGGACAGAACATAGCCGCTCACTGCAGTACTGCCATAAAATGGAAAGTGTTTAAAACCAGCAGATGGTACTCTGTGCAGTGCATGGAATAAAAGAGAGAATTAAGGTGCCCTAAGGTGTGCATAGGAAAGGCAATTACATGAAACAAATGGGCCCGAGGCCTAGCTGACGTTCTAGTATGCCACACAGGAGACAGATACTACATCTGGTGAACAGATTTTATCACACACTAGAAAGCCATAAAGCGCCCCGTCCAAGTTCAGACCTTGGTCTCACAATGACATTTTACCTAGGTTGGTATTCACTCGGAGTTAGTTTAGAAGGTGTCGTAACGGCAAATTGTGATTTAAACCACTTCTTAACAAAGTGCCGCAACGACTCCCACTTTTTAGACAGGATGATAAAATGCAAAGTTTTCCCAGGAGAAAATTACAAAAGAGTCCAATAAGGATTGTGTGTTTTGGGGTTAATATTTCACATCGGATGCGTCTTGTCTTTGAATTTGTCAATGCAGCGGTTGTAATAGTAAATATCACAGTCAATTAAAGAAACAGCTACATAAAAATGTACTGTAGATAGGAAAACCTTCATACCTAGCTAAGGGTAAGGGTGCCAGTTCTCATGAACTTTCCTGTCACAGTGGCTTACACAGTGAAATTCACTTGAAAGAGGACTCAAATATTCTGTAATAACCTTCATCAAGACGAAGCAATCTAAACGAAACAACATGCAATGTGCTCTTGTCCTCAGTATATGGAGCTCCAAACAATTTGCGATACCCCCATGTCAAAGCGATGAGGTAGGCGCTGCACTGCCATTGTGACACTGAACCTCTGTTTGCAACTTTGGGGTGCATACCCTGGTACTCTTCACTAAGTCACTCAATTTCTCATCAGGATTGTGGCGTACTGTACAGAGCAGCACAACTTCATGGTGTGCACCTAATGGGTGACCAATTCTTTTAAGCAGTGTCAGAGTGAATATAGGAAGAAATATGGTGTTTGTGATGAACCCTCAAAGAGTGTTATTCAGAAGATGGAAAAGAAACTGGGATCATTTGTCTTCTCATGGCGGAGGCCATCCGAAAATGTTTCAGGGCACAAACGATGACATGCAGCATCGCCTGGAGCAGTCGCCTGCAAACCATCAGAGATACCAAACACAGGAGAATGAGATATCTTATTCTACAGGTCAGAGAGCTGCAAAAGGGGCAAAATTACTATGTAACACAACACCGTCATCCAAGAGCTCAAAGCGAGTGAGAAAAGAGACAGATACTGTCCTTAGTGAAGGAAAACATTCAATGTAAAATTGCTACTATTCCCCAATATTTTCAGGAACATTGAGTGCCACATCGAAGTTCAGGCTTGGACTGGCCCACAAAGGAGCAGGACAAACCCATGGTAAACCACAGGGCATGGTGCGATGCTGGGCTGCTTTTCAAGGAGAAAGGCAGGGAAAAAAGAAGCAGAAAGCAAGAGATGTAGTGATAGAGTCATGTGCAATATCTCAAACTCGTAATGCTAATACTTTCTTGTCTTGACTAATGTAACTCCGTGATTATCGGTCTCCCTCTTTGTAAACCCTCCCCTCTGCAATCTCTCCTGAATGCAGCATCCAGGCTCATCTTTCTTTGTAGCTGCTATACTGATGCCTCTACCCTGTGTTTACCACCATATCTGGTCTTTTTGCTCTGCTGATGATCTTTGATTGCATGCCTCAATCATCTGAACCTCCCATGGCCGTCTCCAAGATTTGGCTTGTGCTTCAACAGGTTTGTGGAATATGCAACCCTTATGATCAAGTCTACTCATAAGCCTCACAGTTTTAAGTGTACCCCAAAAATAGATCTTCTTAGTTCTATCAAGATCCGTAATTGCTAACCCCCCACTTTCTGCCCAACACATTTACTTAAAATCTTTCCCACTGGGCAGTCAAAAGGCCACGGTTTTTGGTTTTTAAGATGTCCTGTCTGGGGGGCCCAGGTTTCATCCCTTTTTTTATTTTAAATTTCCCCCTGTTTTTAAAAAAATTTAAAATATATTATGAAAACCCAAAATTATTTCTCCCCCTTGGGTCTCCCCAAATCCCACCCTCATAGATTGTAAACTCTTGCAAGTAGGGCCCTCACATCTCGTGTCTGATCTGTAAGTAGATTTTTACTGTGCAATGTTTCTGTTTTTTCTGTTTTTCAATCCCTTTAAAAATTTTTAAATTGGTGTTAAAAAATTTTTGGCGCCATATAAATAAAGATTTTTTATTAAAAATTTTAAATTAATATTTTTTTTTAATTTGGGTACAGCCCAAAAACCATTTGGATGTGGGGGGTGGGGCCCTGAGAACAAACTCCACTGGTGTTCCCCAAGTATCTCCCTCACTGGTGGGCCCCCCAAAAATCAACTCCACTGATGGGTCCCCGAATGTCAGCCTCACTGGTGAACAAACAAGAAACAACTCCAAGAATTAACTCCACTGGTGGGCTGACACTGTTGAAAAAACAGAGATCACTTGAGCATTGCATGTTAAAGTAATCAATTATACTTATTTCAAGGAGTGTATTTTTATTTTTATTTTTTGGTTCATATTGCTTCATCCTAACAGGAATAAGAACAGAATATTCAATACTGTTTTTGAGTGATCTCATTGTATAATGCCCCAAAACAGATTTATATGTAACTTTCGGTCAGCTAAACCCCAAATCCAGTGGCAGGTGAAATAACTAACATTGATTATCTAGTGACAATGACACCTGTCAAGGAGAAAAAGGTAAAAATGGGAAAGGGACAAAAAGTCGGGTTCTGAAGTTTGGGTTTTGGAAATAGGGGCCCCAAGTTAGACGGGCCCCCCCCAAAAGCGGCCCCCCAAAGCTTTTGGGGAAACAAAAAATCCCATCTTTCCCCAATTTTTGAGATGTTAAAACACTCCCCCCGGGGCCACTTTTTTAAAGGAACACCTTGTAGAAAAGGGGTTTGGCCCCCCCTTTTTTCCCTTCAAAACTGCCTAAATTTCCCTTTCATGGCAAAAGATTCCACGGGTGTTAAAACGATCCCTCAATTGGTCCCGGGGGGCCCCAAAGAGTGCCAAAAAAAAATTCCCCCCAACACCATAAACCCACCAACCCCAAAGCCTGAACCGTTATACAAGGCGGGAAGGGGATCCATCTTTTCATGTTTTTTTTGACCCCAAAAATTCTAAACCCTCCCTTTTCCCGAATGCCCGCCCCAGAAAATCGAGACCCCATCAGCCCAGGAAACTTTTTTTTCCAATCTTCTACTGTCCAATTTCGATGATTTTGGGGCAAAATTGGAGCCTCTTTCCCTTTGGTTTTACCCCCTTTAAAAAAAAGGGGGGGGGGCACCCGGTGGGGGTCTTCTGCGGGCTGTAGCCCATCTGCCTAAAAATTTCGCCGTACGTGGGTTCAGAGATGCTCTTCTGCCTCCCCTTGGGTTTTGAAAACGGTTGGCATTTGATTTCCTGTTCCCTTTTTCTATCATCGAAACCGTCTTCCCCCATTCCCCTTTGCCCCTTGGCATCAAAAAAGGCTTTCCCCCCGCCCACAGGACGGGCCGCCCCCACGGGAAATGTTTTTTCTTTTTCAACCATTCTCTGTAAACCCTAAGATGGTTGTGCGGGGAAAATCCCAGGAATCAGCAGTTTTTTAAATACTCAACCAGCTCTTTGGCACCAACAACCTTTCCCAAATTTTAAAGGGGCCAAAAAATAAACCTTTCTTCCCCATACTGAGGGGCTTTTTTTGGGAAATGCAGGAGATTGTCTTGAAAATGTCAAAATTTCCCCAAAAATGCATGAGTTGCCGCCATGTTTTGGGCTGTTTTAAAAAATTAAAGGTTTAACAAAGCATTTGGGGGGACAGGTGTTTCTTTTAAATCCCCCGGTGAGTGTAAATGCTTTGATGGGATTTGTAGTTTCCCCCCGTTGGGGGGCCCGCTTTTGGGGGAGGATGCCTGGTTAGGCATTTTTAAAACGCCCTTGCCAAGGCAAATTTTTAATGGCTAGAAAAAAGGGGGCCACAACTTTCCTCCAAAAAAACAGCAAAGTTGTGGTGTTTCCTCCCTATAAAATTTAGTTAGTATTTTCCCAAAAACCCTAATTGAAGGGGGAAAACATTTGGTGGTGTACCTTGTTAGGGTTGCCGAAGGCTTATTGATGCACAACAAAAGCATAGCCCCTCCGATTTCGGATTTAAATTAAAGGAAATTAATTAAAAATTTTTAAATATTGGCTATGACAGAAAAAGAAACCCAAGATGAAGTTTAAAAAGCAAAAATGTAAATCAGGTTTGGTGGGTAAAATTAGGCCCCTTTTAAACCCCTTTTAAATGCAAATGGCCCAAAACCGATAGGCCCCCGGGGAATCATGCGGGTCTCAAGCGGAAACCCTTTGCACAATCGAAATTTTGGTTACCCAGCTGTATTTTACAGCTGGCATCATCCCTGAAATCCCCACCCCCGGGTCGAGTGGGGCATGGCGGGGGCCATGGTGGGGTGACATTTCCCAAAAAGGGCCCGTACATACCCAGTTATGTTTTTTATTTAAACTCTATTGAAATCAGTGATCTGGGACCCAATGATACAAGCCCCCCTAGGGGGGAAAAAAAAAGAAAATGGGGAAAAATTTTAAAAATAGTTAAACACAAAACAAAAAAAAAAATTTAAAAAAAATACAAACCCCCCCTTTTTTCCCCCTTTTTAGACCAAAAAAAAAAAATAAAAAATAAATAAAGTACCCCATATTTGGTATCAATGTGTACGAACAAAAATACCCCTATAAATCTGGGTTTATGTTATTTAAAAAAACATAGTAACGCCATAAAAAAAAACCCAAAAAAAACAATTCCCCGAATTTTTTTTTTTTCCCTCCTCGTAAATTTAAAAAGGAAAAAAAAGAAACCAAAAAAAACATTTAAAAACCAAAGTGGTAGAAATTTTAAAAAATTTAAATTCACCCTTTCCCAAAAAAGCCCTTACCCAAAAGGTTTTTTGTACGGAAAAAAAAAAAAAAAAAGCTATGGGGCCCTCAGAAGACTGCCCAAAGATAAAAATTTTTTTTTTAAAAAAAATAAAAACACCTTTTTTTTTTAAAGCAAAATTTAGTTAAAAAAAAAAAAAAAAAAAATATATAATTTTATATATATTTTTTTTATATATATTTTTAAATATATATATATATATATATATTTTTTATATAATATTTGTTATTTAAACCCCACAAGAAAAACTAACCTGTCATGTTTCACACAGTGGGCCCTGAAAATTTTTTTTCACCCTGCCTTCAAGAAAACAGGTTTAAAAGGGAGTCGGGAAAAATAAAATTTAAATTTCCCAAAATGTTTCCATTAAAAAAAAACAACTCACCCAAAAAAAAAAACCCTACACAACAGGGGTTTTTTTGGGGCCCCCGAAAAATTTTTAAAAACTTTTGTGGTTCAAAAAAAAATGGTTTTCCTTTTTTAATTAAAAAATTTTATTTTATTGTGTAAAAAAAAGTTTAAACATTAAAAAAACATACAAAAATTTTCGTACTGCTGGGGTTTGTACAACCTGTGATTTAAAACTAGCATGTCTTTATACCACCCCAATGTAAAAAAATTAAAATAAAAAAAAACTACCCGGAATGATGTTTTTTTGTTCCCAAAAAGCTACACAAAAAAATTTAAAAGAAAAAATGATGAAAAGTGTCATATGTTTCCCATAATGGTACCAATTAAAAAATGTCAATCAACCCCCCAAAAAAAAAAACCAAACCCCCTTTCGAAAAATAAAAAAAAAATTTTTGCTAGCAGACTTTGAAGACATTTTTAAAACCCAATTTTTTTAAAAAAAACATTGCTATTGTGTAAAAAACATTTTAAAGGTACCCGCCCCCATAGTTTAAAATCATTCCCCGTTTATTTACCCCTGTACCGCAAAATTTCTGTAAAATGAAAGCCCAAAAAATTTAATTTTTTTGGTTTTTTTTAAAACTGCGTTTTTTTCCAATTTTCAAGAACCCCAAAGCCCAAAAAAAAAAAATTTTAAACCTGTTTTGCCCAAAAAAGCAACAATACAAACCCCCAGATGAGATCCATGAGGGGGGTTGAACCCAAAAAAGGGGTGAAATTTTTTGGGAAAATTTTTACCTGTTTTTGGTTCTTTGGGGTTTGTTAAATTTGAACCCCGGCAACCCCCCAAAAAACTGCGTTTTTCCCAAAAGTCAAATTTTCACTCCAAACTTTGTTTTGCCCTTCCTTGTTGGAAAAAAAAAAAAAAATATTTTTTTCCCTTTCATTTTTTGTGAAACAACCCGGGGGGTTTATATAACATTTTCAAAAGCTTGGGGTATATTCCTTTAAAGGGGTGTAGTTTTTCCCAAAATGGGGGCTTTTTTTGGGAAAGTTTATTTGATTTAAACACCAAAATGGGGGTCCCGCAAACCCCAGTCCAAATAGATGCTCCTGCTATTCTGGATTTGTGGTTGAGCCCAAAAAGTGCAATTTGAGCAAATATATGGGATTTCCCCCAAAAAATGGGAAAATTGGGGAATCAATGTCGGGGTTTGGGATTTTCCCCGGGGCCCCCATCTACCGTGATTTTTAGTGAATAATGGGGTTTTAAAAAATTTAAAAAAAAAGAAACAAAGGTTAAATTTTGAAATACCTTTAATTTGGGTTAAAAAAACTTCCGGTTTTAAATCTTTAAGTGGTTTTATTTTCCCGATGGGTAAATTTAAGGGGTTTTTAAAAAAAGGCCCCTCAAAGTTAGGTCAAAAAAATGGGGGTAGTCCCTTAAAAAAAAAAAGTTTGAAAAATTTTTTGGGAAAAATAAAAAATTTACTTCTAGTTTAATCCCCCCAATAAACATTTTTAAAAAACATTTAAAAAATTATTCCCAACCCATAGTGGAATATTGGGAGATGCTAGTTCTTTAAACTATTTTTAAAAGGAATAAAATACGTCTTTCATGCATTTTTGAAGTTTGAAAATGGAAATTTTTTTTAATTTTTTTACGATATTTTGATATTTTTCACAAATAAACAAGGATTTGTATGGACCAAAATTTCTTATAACCCTTTAAAGGGACAAAAATTTTCAAAAAAAATAATTATGAATAAAAAGGGGTTTGGGGAAAAGTTTTCAAAAAATTTTTCTCAAAATAAAGGGACCCCAAATTTTCCGATTTTAAAAATGGGGCCCCTGTCAAAGGAAGGGCAATAAATGGGGTTCCCGGGGGGTAAAAAGATTAAAATTTTTTTTCTATGGTGGTTAAATTAAAATTGGGGAGTTAATTATTGGTTCCCAAATTCTTAAACCCCAATTTTTTCCCTTTTATGTTTTTTAAAAAGCCCTTTTTATCCCCCCTTTTCTACATGTGACCCAAAAGGATATGTCATGGTGCTAGGGAAAGGGGTATGGAAAAGGGCTCACATTTTCGAGTCTGCACAAATAGTTGGGTGTGCTGGCTGCACTCAAAACCCCTAACTAAAAGGATTTTTACCACTGCACATTTTTCCACCTTTCCCCAATTACTCCCACATGAAACAAGCTTGCAAAGGGTGCCCCTTTAGTTTTTCAATGGCTTTTTTTCATAGCTGCCAAAGTTAACGCATCCCTTTTTTTCCCGCCTTAGACAGAAAGTAATTTGCTGCCCACCCTTTGTTAAAACATTCTACATTATTTATGTAATCCAAAAGTTTGCACACGCAAACCCAAATCAAAATTTCCCTAAGGGATAAGTGAACCCAAGGGGTAAAAAAAAAATATTTTAGGTTTCCAAAAAAACTTTAAACCCTTTTTTCCATTTTTTTAAAAAACCCCAAAACTTGTTTGGCCCGAAAAAACCTAAAAAAAGGGAAAAAAAATTCCAAAATTTTGAGGGTGGGGTAGGGGATTTTGTCAATTTTTAGTGTTTTAGCCCATTGCGTTGGGGTATCGAGATCGAGCGGGTAGGTCGATATTTGGGGGGCTTTTAAAGGGTAAGGTTTTTCGATAGTGACATTTGGGTTATGATCGGTTTTTTAAATTTAAAAAATCTAAGGGGAGCAAAAAACCCCCTTCCCTTATTTTCACCCCAAAAAAGGGCTGGGGAAACTGGAATTTAAAAATCCAACCCAAAAGTCAAAAGGTTTCGGCTTAAATCTTTTGGGAAAAACACATAGGGTTTTTAAAAATCACAGAAAAAAAAGTCACAGAAACCAAATTAAATATCCCTGTCAATTTTACCCAGCAAAGACCCTTAAAACCCGCATCACCCCCCAAATTAAAAAAAATGCCACAAAGGGAAATAAAGATTTTTAACCATCATGGTTTTCTTGAACTTGGGCATTGAATATCCCTGTCCCCGGGAACGCGCCCTGAACCCCAAACCTGCATGACCCTCCAAAATTTTTAAAAAAAAGCCGCAAAAAAGGAGTCTTTCAAAAAAAACCAATTTTTTTTTTCCCCCTGGACAATTGGCTATTCCTTTTCCTGTTTCCGCGAAAGGAACCCCTTAAAAACCCGTCCCGAACCCCCCGAAATTTAAAAAATGCCCCGGGGAAAAAGGGGTTGTTATGTCTGTAAATTTTTTATGTTTTTTGTAAATAACCTTTTTTTTGCAAACCCTTTAAATTCAACCCGTGGTGGGCTTTTAAATTTCTGTTTTAAGATTTACCCCTGGGAAGCCCGCTCAAATGGGAAAAAAAGCCCGGGGGCGCAAAAGTAAAAAAAAAATTTTATCGTTTTTTTTTGTATAATACACTTAAATTTTTTTTCACCCTTTTAAAAATTTACCTTGTGGGAATATAGAATTGCTGTTTTTAAAATTTACCCGGGGGTCTGCGTCAATGAAAAAAAAGTGGGTGCGCAAAAAGTAAAAAAAACGTACTGTTATTTTTTGGTAAAAATAAAAAGGTATATTTTTGCACCTTTCAATTCACCCCTGTGGTGAATAAATTAAATTTTTGTTTTAAAAATTTTTTCTTAATGCTGGTCAATGAAACAATTTCCCGGGTGTGCAAAAAAATCAAAAAAAACGTAAAATGTTATGTTTTTTATATAATAAACGGGATTTTTTTTTCACCTTTTAATTTTAACCCGGGGTGGGAATTTTAAAAATTTTCTGGGTTTTTAAAATTTAAGTAAATGCTGCGTCAATGAAAAAAATTTCTGGGTGGGGCCCAAAAATCAAAAAAAAAAACGTAACTGTTATGTTTTTTATAAAAAAACATATTTTTTGCCCTTTTCAAATTTTACCTGTGGTTTAAATTGATTTGGGTGTTTTTAAAATTTTCGGGAGATGCCCGCTTTAAAGAACAATGCTGGGGGCGCAAAAAATCAAAAAAAAACGTAACGGGTTTTGTTTTTGGGATAATTAAAAAAAGGGATTTTTTTTGGGTTTTTTAAATTCCCCCTGTGGTGAATATAGAATTGCTGTTTTTTAAATTTAAGTAGTTTCTGCCCTCCAATGAAAAAGCTTTGGGGGGGGGCAAAAAAAATCAAAAAAACAAATTTAAAAATTTTGTTTTTTGGTTAAAAATTAAAAAATATTTTTTGCAAACCCTTTTTTAAATTTAAAACCGTGGTGAATATAGAATTGCTGTTTTTAAAATTTACCCTAGATTTCTGCGTCAAAGAAAAATTCCCCCGGGGGGGCCCAAAAATCCAAAAAAAAAACGTAAAAAATATTTTTTTTGGGAAATAAAAAAGGTATTTATTTTACCTTTTTAATTTCCCTGTGGGGGAATTTTAGAATTGGGAGTTTAAGATTTTCGTAGATGCTGGTCCAATAAAAATGCTGGGGTTTTCCCCCAAAAAAAAAAAATTTAAAAAACAAATTTAAAAGTTATGCCCTTTGGGATAAAAAAACGGTTTTTTTTTGGGACCTTTCAATTTTACCTGTGGTAATATAGGGAAATTTTTTTTTAAAGGGGTTTAAAGTGGGGGTGCTGCGGCAATGGAAAAATGCTGGGGGCGCCAAAAAAAAAACCAAAAAAAAAACCCTAAATTTTTTTGTTTTTTGGGGATAAAAAAAACTTTTTTTTTTGCACCTTTCAATTTACCTTGGGTGAATATAGAATTTAGGGTTTTAAAAATTTTAAGTGATGCCTTTTTTCGTCAATGACAAAGTGGGTTTCGCAAAAGTCAAAAAAAACGTAATTTTTTGCTTTTTGGTTTTTAAAAAAAACCCGGGAATTTTTTGCACCTTTCAATTCAACCCGGGTGAAATAGAAATTTTGTTTTTAAAATTTTTCGCGGGATTTTTTTCGTCAAAGAACAATGTGGGTGTGCAAAAGTCAAAAAAACACCCAACGTTTAAAGTTTTGGTATAAATTAAACGGTATTTTTTGCCCCTTTTAATTCCCCCTTTGGGGAATTTAGAAATTTTTTGTTTTAAGATTTACGGGGGATGCTGGTCAATGAACAATGCTGGCTGCCGGGAAAAGTAAAAAAAAAAAAAAAAAAATAAAATGTGATGTTTTCGTACCCAAAAACTTTTTTTTTGGGAAAAAAACAACCTGTGCCCGACTACAAGGGTTTGCTGGATTTTAATTTTTAAAAAAAAAAAGTTTGGATATATCAACCCGGGCCAGGGTAATGGGTTTAAAAATTTTTAAAAAATGAACACCCAATTTTAGATGTATAAGTTTAAAAAAGTGGAGTTTTTTCAGCTAAAAAAGAGACCTGCCCGTTACTAAAAAATGAGGGGTTTTCTTAAAAATAAGTTTTTGCCCGCCCAATTTTCCAAGGGAAAATTTCAAAAAAGAAACTGTTAATAATAAAGAAAAATTCCACTACAATGTCTAACCCCTTAATCTTTTGGGGAACTTTATCCAGTGTTCTTTATAGTTTGGGCTTTGGGCCTTTTGTTTTGGCCCGGGGGGGGGCCCCCCCTCTCCCCAACCCGGGGAATTTTTTTTCAGGGCAGATGCTTTCCCTTTTTAAAAATTTTCTAGCTAAATACATAAAATGTTTTAAAAACTCTAATCTAACTAAATTGGAAAGGGGTCACAGCTAATTAGTAGAGGGTTTTTCTGTGCCGAAATAGATAATTTCGCCCCCTTTGTTTGGGGCCCCAGGCAGAGCGCAGGTTCCCCATCCCAAGGGAAAGGTTGAGGGGACACTGAGGCCTTTAAAAAGGAAACGCTTTTTCTTTTAAAACGAGGGGGCATGTGATTTTTTCCGCCAAACGCAACCAAACAAAATCCCAGTCATGCGTCGCCCCAAAAAATTTTCAACCCCCCTCCCATTCTTTTTAAAATTTATTTTCCCGGCCGCCAAAAATTTACGGAAGCGCCGAAAAAAAAAGGGCGATCTTAAAAAGATTGAGCCCCAGATTTTTTAAACCCTTTAAATTTTTGCCCCTGAATCGGGAAAATTTTTTTTTCACCATAAAAACCCCTTTCCGGGTTTCCCAAATTTGTTTGATAAAAATCGCTCAAACCCCTAGTCATTTCACCCCCCCAAAAACTTTGGGGAAAAATAAGTGATAAAATTTTGGGGCATGTAAAACCCCAAAATTGTGCCTGTTTTTAAAAAAAAAATTCCAACCCTCAGGGGAAAAAAAAACCCACCTTTTGGGCTGAAAAGGGTTTTTAAAAAAACAATGTTATTGATAGTATGAAATGACACTGTAGAGCAAATTTAAGAAATAGATACTGTTTTTTTAAACCCAAATTTTTAAAAATATAAAAAAAAATTTTATATTTGGTATCACTTGGAATCATTTTTAAAACCCGCAGAATACAGATAACACCCCTTTTTAAAAGAGTAAACAACATAAAAAACCAAACCTCAGCCCGTATTGGTTTCAAGTTTTTATTTTGTTTTCCCCAATTTCTCCCCAAATTTTTTTTTTTTTTTTTTTTTTTCCCGGGTTTTTAAACCCATTTTCAAAATTTCGTTTAATTTGGGAAATTTTAAAAAAACCCTTTAATTTTAAAAAACAAATCCACATTTTTTTATTTTGTGGAAAAAAAAAAAAAACAAGTTTTGGTTTTGGAATGCCCGGAAAGGAAAAAAAAAAATTTCCCAAAAAATTATGAATTTAAATATGATTTTAAAAAGGGGTTAATCCGGAGGTTTAAAATTTTTAATTTTGAAAACTAATAAACAGCATTTTATTTTAAAATAAAGTTAAATTTTAAAATACCTTTCTTTCGTTTTTTTCTTTTTGGGTCCTTATTTTTCAAACCCTCCAAAAAACCCCTTTTTTTCAAATTGGGAATCCCAGAACTTCCCCCCACAGTTAACAATGCTAAACATTTGGGGCTAACATTTGCGTGAAAAACCCCCATCGGGAAATTGAACCTTTTTTTTAAATTTAAAAAGGGGTGCAGACATCATTTATTGGGCCGCCACTATACTTTCCAACCCAAAAAATCTGAACTGTTTTTCCCCTTGAACCCTTACCCCGTTACACAGTTATTTTGACGGATTTGGGCCAATTTTCGACCGGATTGCGCCTTTAATTTCGGCGCCAATCCCGTCAGAAATCATTACCCGGGGGAAACCAAAAAACTCCCAATTTTGAGAAAAGTGGAATTTTCCGTTGCACCTTTTTTCCAGGCGCTAAAACGCCCCCGTGGATTTTTTTCAAATCTATTTGGGGCCCGGGGGGCGCGCCTCCGCCCCGCCCCCCGGCAAACCCCCCCCTTATTCACCCGGATTTGCGAGCCCCAAATTTCCCGGCCCCCGCAAATTTCGGCGGAAAAAGCCGTGGTGAAAAAGGCCCTTAATTTTTAGTAAATTTTTCCCGCCATCAGGACTCCCAAAATTAAAACCCAACCCCTTTTTCCCCCCCCTTGTAATTCCCCTCTAATGTTTAATACTTCTATTCACTTTCAAAAAAACAGGCTGGCAAGAGTGAAAGCAGCAAGTTGGGAGGGGGAGGGGGTTTCCCCGAGCCCGGCCTTGGGTTTCAAAGACACCCCTGGTTAGGGGGGGAAAAGGGGTGTAATGTTTAAATAAGACCATGGGGAAACAATGAAAAGGGAAAATTGGGGTGAAAAGAGGATCGGAAAAGGGGGGGGGAGGCCCGGGGCCCTTTTCCTGGTTTTTTAACCCGAAGGACCAAATTTAAAAAATTTTTTTAAAAAGCAGAATTTTTCAAAAATTTTTTATAATACAGTTGTGAGCCCTATAACAAATTTAAAAAAATAATTTCCCCGAGAAAACCCCTTTTAAGGGGGTTTTTTAAATGTCTTTGTGTAATAAAATTTTGTTTTTTAAAAATAATTTTTAAAAATGTCCATTAACAGTGTCCCACCTTTTTCCCGTTTTTTTACAGAACCTTTAACCCTTTACCACTCTTTTAAAAATTGTGAAGAAAAAAAATGTTTGTTAGAAAAAACCCTTTTTTTTCAAAAGGAACCCTTTGTATAAACGCATTTTTCCCCCGCAACCCTGCCCCCAAAAATTCCAAAAATGAAACCCCCCCGAAACCACCTCCCCTTGGGCAATTTTGAAGAACAAAAAGTCTGTTAGGAAACCCCCAAATTTTTTTTCAATAGGGAAAAATTGTATAGGGTGCATTTTCCCCGCAACATGCCCCAAAAAAAAACCAAAAAAAATGACCCTTTAGCTACTCGTGGAAAAATTTTTGAAGAACAAATTCTCTTTAAAAAAAACCCCTTTTTTTTTTAATTGGGGAAATTTTAAAAAATTGGGTGCATTTCCCAAAGCCCATGACCCCAAAAAAATTTTTAAAAATGACCCTTTCGGCCATGGGTTAAAAATTTTGAGGGAGAAATGCCACTTAGAAGCAAATTTATGTTTTCCAAAAAACCAAAAGAATTATGCTGTATCTCCCCAGCAACCCTGAACCCCCCCAAAACCCATTGACAAAGCCAAAAAAAATTTTTAAAGATAAAGGAGTAAAGGGGGTAAAAGGTTTTTTATGAAACCTTGGTGTTTTTTTTACATGTCCCCCCCAAAAAACCAAAATTTAAAAAAGAACTTTTGGGGGAAATGAGAATAAAAATTTCAGTAAGAAATGATAATTTTTAAAAAAAAAATTTTTTAAGAGGGGCCCTTTCTTTTTGGAAGAGGAAGTTTAAGTAGACCGGCAAAATTTAAACGGTGACCTCCCGGGAATTGGGTTTCCCCAAAATTTTCAGGATCAATGGGGGGATTTTCTTGTGAAAGTCAAACCGGGTCCACATTTAAAAGTGGAAAGCCCCAATGCGTTTTTTTTTTAATGACTCCCCCAAATTGTGCTGAAAGGGGCCGCTCCGATATTCCCGCTTGCTGGGCAGGAAAAACACCCCCTTTTGGCGTGGGAGCCAAACTCGGGCCCTTCACCATTTTGGATTTTTCCCCGAAGTCGTTTGGGGCTGGGAAAAACATCCAAAAACTTTGGTGTTGAAAACTTCAGATAGTTTGGCCACCAAATTTTTTTAAGCTGGTCTCCGTGAAATTTTATGGGGTGCCCGTATTACCGCGTTGGTTTAAGTGGAAAATAAAGATTGCCAAGGTCACCCTTAGGCTTCTGCCCAAAATCCCTGCTCTGCTGCTCCCGTACGGCTATTGGCACTCTACTGCATACGTTGCGACTTGAAAAAGTGACTTTTAAAGAACGGAACAGACGAACAAAATGTCTCCAGTTGACAATCGCATGGTCCCAAATTTCCCTGTTTTTTTACTCTCTATTTGGGTGGGGGGAAGGATAGTGCTGATTTTGTTTGTCCCGGGGGGATCAAGGGGGGTGGCCACCCATAACTGTTTTTAATTTTTGTGGCCTTTATGCAAGGATATTTTGGACGAAATGGGCTTTCCCAAGAAAGGATGAGAGATGGAGCCGTGATTTCCCAAGCCTTGGGCAAAAGGCACAGAAAAGATCTTTCCCCATCTTCCTCCTCCGCCTCAAATTTGGGGCCAACCCCTTTTAAGGGAGGACGTCGGTAACGTCGTGTCCGGAATACCTCATCCCCCTCCGTTCCCCCGGCTCGCTTAACACAGCCCTGACTTGCCTCATTGCACCCCGGAAACTGAGGCGCCGCCTTGCACAGCCTGGCCCCTGAACCCCGCCTAATGAAAGACCCCATAAAAAGTTAAACTGTGGGCCTTTTGCATTCGACGGGAGGAAAGGGTCCCTGTCCGCATCTGTGTCCGTCCCTCCTCCCTCGCGGTGGGACCTGATGTTTCAGAGTGTCCAACGTCGTTCAAACTAAGATCCCCACATGTCATGCTGACAAGGGCTTTTCCCCCACTGACCTTTTTTGGGGGTCTTCTTCAAAAAATGGCAAGGTGAAGCGAGCTCCCTTTCAGGGCCTCCACTCTCGGTGGCTCAACATCCCAGGTCCGCACCACTGCTTTTTAGGCCTGTGTCCTTTGTACTGCGTGCCTGCCACAATCGCTGGGGCGGGGGGTTTGGAGGGTGGAATTCCGGTGTTGACTTTAACAATGAACGTTGAAGGGAAGGCCGGCTGAACCCCGCAACGCAGCCGGCGGGGCGAAGCAGGGTGCGAACGGGAGGGTGCGAACTAAAAACTCGAACCCTTCCCCAGCAGGCATCCAGTACTGGGTAGAGTTTAGGAAAAAATTTTTGGACCAAGGGTTCTTACATGTGCCAGGCAAGGGATGTGCTCCAGCCTACGTTTTAAGGGCAGCCAGAAAAATTTTACGTTATCGCACACCCCCTTGCTGGCACAAGGTTTTGTCACCCAGCCGCCTCAGTCTCGTTGCGGAGAGCCGTCCACAGTTCCCGACCTGTGTGTGACGTCTCCAAAACATTAATTTCAAACACGGCCCGGGTTTTTCTGGGCACGTGATGCCCCTAAGGAACCTTGGGGAAAAACCCTGCACCATCCCGCGGTTTTGAAGAGAATGCGCCCCGGGCCCGAGAGCCACCGTCACCACCCAAGACATCCACCCATCTACCCAGGGGCTGTCAAGAAAAGGGGGCCTTTTTGGGCCCTATTACAGCCTTGTGTCGGTGGTAAATGGACTTTTTGGCACAGTGAGACAACGCCTTGAAATTTTAGATGACACGTGGCTGGCCCGGGCAGGGGGGCTTTTTTGGAAAGAAATGCCTGCCGGACTGAATTGGGGGGAGGCCCAAGGGCCATGATGTGGGGGAAAAACCCCTCTGTTTCAACCAACGGAAAGGAACTTTCCAAGGCCAAAAGCCTGGCAATCCAAAAATTTTGGGTTTTGGCTTTGGGTGGTTTGGGTTGAAAGGGGTTTTTTTCGCTCCCAAAAACCCGGAGACGAAGGTGGGCTAGACTGGGGGGTCCCCGTACGGCATGCAGGTCATAAAAAAGTGGAAGGAGAATGGGTAGGTGGGTCTCTGGTGGGCTGGGGGGTACTCGGGCGACGGTGGAGGTGAAGCGGGGCTGTCCCGTCAGGGTCTGAAGACATGGGCAGCGGGAAAAGCTTTTTGGTGGAGGAAAGGGGGAGGAGGAGGGGGAGACAGAGGGGTGACAGTGGTTGGAAGCCCGGTGTGGGGTTTTTTGGCCAAGTGTTCCCTCCTTTTCAAATCCTGCAAATTTGCTGCATGTTTAAATAGAATGTTGGTGGGTGGTTAAAAAAACCTTTAAAATTTTTTCCTTACTGGGGCAAATTTACGGCAAAAGGGGGGCATTTTGACCCCTCACTGGGTGATTTTCATTGTGAAGGGGGCCCCGCAAGAAATTTGTTGGGAAAAAAACCCGTTTGGATCCGCAATGGGCGCATCAAACATCAACAAGGGTTTGGGTTTTTCCTGACATTCTGCATTTAAAGGGGCTGCGGGTACAAAAATAAGAGGCACTGGAAAGGGATTTGCCGACCGCCCCGGAAATTTTTTCCCATTGCCGGCCCTTTCCCTTTTCCTCCTTTTGATGGAAACAGTATTGGGTGTCAGAGCAAAAAAAAATCTTTTTCTTTTGGCCTCCCTTTATCTTTTAACATCCCTTTTGACCCCAAATGCTTTTTTTCTCAAAAGAGGTCTTTTAGAAAATGGATTACAAAAAGGGGTGGGTTCATTTAAAATTTACCCTTTTGGGGTGCCTTTGCTTCATTTTTGGAAAGGATGCTGGGGCGTTTTGAAGACGTTTTTTTTGGCTGTGATGGGGGGATGAGGAGTAAAGGGCTGCTGGGTGAAAGGGTTTCATTAACCCCTTGAAGAAAAAGAGTGGGCGCTGTTCATTAATGAGTTTTACAGTGATGACAGGCCTGAGGTCCTGCAACCGACGAAACGCTGGCTTAATGTTGTCCAGACTGGAAGGAGTGCCTTCTCTCGTTTCCTTTACCTCCTACACCCCTCTTTTGATGCTTACCAACCCCGCTTTCGCTCCATGTTAGAAAGATAAAAATTTAAAAAAAATGTATGGAAAAGGGTTTTTGGGAAAATTTTCTTTTTAAAAGACGGCAAATCACCGCTATTCTTAAAACCCTCTAATTTCCCACAGGGCCCAAATAGGATTTTGAAATGAAATGTTTTAGCGAATTTAATGTGAAAAAGGGCTAGGTGGAAAAAACCCTAATACAAAAAAAAACAGTGTTCTTCCCTTTAGTTGAGGGGGTTTACAAATGCCCCGTAGAAAATAGGGGGAAATTTTTAGTTTTCAAAAAATTTTCCCTACAATGCGCTATTCTCGGGCAAACGAGATTCGACGGGGCGCAAAAAAAAAAATTCAGAAAATTACAAGGGGTGACAAATTGCAATTTTTTTCGCAATGCAAACGGGGGAAAAAGTTGCTAGAAAAAATTTTTTTTTCAGGGAAATTTTTGTACAACGTTTTGCTATTTTAAAACTGGGGCCGCACCCGTACAATAAATATTTAAAAAATTATATGGAGAACAAACCCGGGGGTTTTTTCAAAAATGAAATACACCCGCAATTTTCTAGGAAAAATTTTTGTATCCTAATTAAGTACAAGATGGGTCTTTGAACAAACTGGGGTGCCCCCAAAGTGAAAAAACCCTAAATTAAACTGTGTAGTTTAAAAAAAGGTGGGTTTTGCACCTTTTGAAATACAAAAAGCAAAACTAGCAAAATTTTTGTATTGGGAAAAATAAGTCAAGATGGGTCTTTTGAACAAAATTTGGCTGCGCCAAAGTGAAAAAAACCTCAATTAAAATTTTTGTACGGATAATAAAAAATGGGTTTTTCCCCCTATGAAAAACAAGAAGCAAAAATAGCAAATTTCTGGGATTGTAATTTAAGTACAAGATGGGCTTTTGGGGAAAAAAATTTGGGTGGGCCCAAAATGAAAAAAACTCTATTTTAAAATTGTGTTTGGATAATAAAAAGGTGTGTTTTGCACTTATGAAATACAACAGCAAAAATTTCTAGTAAATTTCTGGGATCTTTTAAAATTTTGAACAAAATGGGTCTTTTTTAAAAAAAAAATGGGGGTTTCGCCCCAAAAGTGAAAAAAACGTAATTAAATTTTTGCACGGATAATAAAAGGTGGGTTTTGTACCTATGAAATACAACCGCCCAAATTTCTTGGGGGTATTTCTAAAATCGGGGAATTTAAAGTACAGGGTGGGTCTTTGAACAAAACTGGGCTGGGGACAGTGGGAAAAAAAACCCAATTTAAAATTTTGGACGGGTTAAAAAAGGTGGGTTTTTCACCCAAAGAAATACAACAGCAAAATTTTTAAACAAAATTTCTATTTGAATATAAGGAAAAAGATGGGTTTTGGGAAAAAAACTGGGCTTGCACCAAAATTAAAAAAAAACCCAATTTTAAAATTTTGTCAGTTAATAAAGGGGGGGTTTGAACGTATGAAATTTCAAAAGCAATTATAGCAAAAATTTTTGTATGCATTTTAAGTACAAGATGGGGTTTGGGAACCCAAAAATGGTGCGCCCAAAATGAAAAAAACCCCCAAAAAAATTAAATTGTATATGGTAATAAAAGGGGGTTTTTTCACCTATGGGAAAAAAAACAGCAATTACTAGCAAATTTCTATATCGTAATATAAGTTCAAGGTGGGGGCTTTAAAAAAAAATGGACGCACCCAAAAATTAAAAAAAAACCTTAAATTTTTGTTTTTTGGGACAGATAATAAAAGGTGGGGGTTTTTTGAACGTAGAAAAAAACAACAATTTCTAGCAAAAATTTCCCGTTTTCGCCCAAAATAAAATACAAGATGGGGTCTTTGAACAAAAGTGGGCTTCGCCAAAGTGAAAAAAAAAACCTAATTAAAAATTTTGTAGGGGATAAAAAAAGGTGGTTTTGCACCTTTTTAATTCAACAGCAATTACTAGAAAAATTTTTGGGATCGTTAAAATAAGGGACAAGATGGGGGCTTTGAAAAAAAACTGGGCTGCACCAAAATTAAAAAAAACCCAATTAAATTATTTTAAAAGGATAAAAAAAGGTGGGTTTGCACCTATTTAAATTTCAACAAACAATTACTAGCAAATTTTTGTATCGTAATTTTAATTTCAAGATGGGTCTTTGAACAAAAAATGGGCCGCGCCAAAAGGGGAAAAAAACATAATTAAAAATTTTGCACGGATAATAAAATGGGGTTTTGCCCCCTATGAAATACAACAGCAATTACTAGCAAATTTCAGTATCGTAAAATAAGTACAAGATGGGGCTTTGAAAAAAAACTGGGCGCCCCAAAATGGAAAAACCCCCCTAATTTTAAATTTTGTACCGGGATAATTTTAAAAGGTGGGTTTTGAACCCATGAAAATTTCAACAAACAATTACTAGCAAATTTTGGGATGTAATATAAAATACAAGATGGGGGCTTTTGAACAAAACTGGGCTTTCGCCAAGGGAAAAAAAAATAGTTTTTGAGCGATTTTTATTTGACAAAGTTTAAATCGGGAGGTTTTTTGGTGTCGGCGCTTCCCGTAATTTTGGGAGGCAGCAAATCAGGGTTACAGAAAAAAGAGCAGGGTGAGAGGGGTTTTGCGGGCGTCAATGATGGGTGTGTATTTGGGTTTCGATTGGGTTTGGAAAATCACAAAGACCTGTTTTTAAAATAGAAAAGGGTTTTTTTGATTTTGCCTTAGGCCTTCTCGAAGGGGCTCATAGGGAAGGACCCCGCGCCCCTGCCTTTTGGCAAACCCGCCTTTAGCCCAAATTAGGGCTTTTTTCTGCAAAAACGAAACCCTTTTACTATTTTGCTGGATCCCTTTCCCAAATTTTGGGTTTTTTATTAGAGATTTGATGGGTTTTATGTAGTTTTGCTAGAGAAATTTTTAAAGCAGGGATTTTAGCCCGTAAATTCACGGCCCGGGGGGGAGGGGGGGCCGCGGGCGAAAAAACAGAAACTTTATCTATTAAAAAACATGGATAAAAATTTTCCCAAAACTTTTGTGTAGACATTTTTAGAAAAAGGAAAATTTTTTAAATTTTTAACAGTTGCTAATTTTAAATTATTTTTCCCGGATTGGGCAGGCCCGAACTTTTTATTGGATACACAAACATTTCTAGTAATGGGAGGTTCTTTGTTAGCTGCAAAAAACTCCCTTTTTTTTTCAGTATACATGTCCGGGTAGGTGTTCATTTTCAATTTTACCCATTACACCCGTGGGTGTTGATATATCCACCCTTGCAGTTAAATTACAATCCAGCAAAACTTGTAGTCAGCACAGGTTGTTTGTTGCCAAAAAATCCGTGTATCGTACGAAAACATCACAGTTACGTGTTTTTTTACTTTTGCGAACCCAGCATTGTTCATTGACGCAGCATCCACGTAATCTTAAAACAGCAATTCTATATTCACAACAGGTGAATTGAAAGGTGCAAAAAATACCGTTTATTATATCAAAACATAACAGTTACGTGTTTTTTTGACTTTTGCACACCCAGCATTGTTCATTGACGCAGCATCTACGTAAAATTAAAACAGCAATTCTATATTCACAACAGGTGAATTGAAAGGTGCAAAAAAAAACGTGTATCATACGAAAACATAACAGTTACGTTTTTTTTTGACTTTTGCGCACCCAGCATTGTTCTTTGACGGAGCATCCATGTAAATCTTAAAACAGCAATTCTTATTCACAACAGGTGAATTGAAAGGTGCAAAAAATACCCTTTATTATACCCAAAAAATAACAGTTCGTGTTTTTTTTTACTTTTGCCACCCCGCCCTTTTTTTTCATTTAGCAGCATCTACGTAAATTTAAAAGCAATTCATATTCACCACAGGTGAAATTTAAAGGGCAAAAAATACCCTTAATTTTCCAAAACATAACAGTTACATGTTTTTTGATTTTGCACCCCAGATTGTTATTGGGCGCAGTCCACGAAAATCTTAAAACAGCAATTCCTTTTTCACCAAGGTGAATTTTAAAGGTGCAAAATACCTTTATACAAAACATAACAGTTAGTGTTTTTTTCTTTTGCCACCCAAAATTTTTCATTGAGCAGCATCTAGTAAATCTTTAAAAAGCAATTCTTATTCAACACAGGTGATTGAAAGGTGCAAAAAAAACCGTTTATTATATAAAACTAACGTTAGTGTTTTTTTACTTTTTTCACACCCCCGCATTGTTCATGACCACATCAGTAAAACTTAAAACAGCAATTCATACACCCCAGGTGAATTTAAAAGGGGCAAAAAAAAACGTTTATTTTTCCAAAACCCTAACAGTTTTGTTTTTTATTTTTTCCACCCCGCATTGTTCATTGACCCGATTACGTAAATCTTTAAACAGAAAAAATTTTTATTTACCAAGGTGAATTGGGAAAGGTTCAAAAAATAGTTTATTTACCCAAAAATAAGTTTCTGTTTTTTTTTCTTTTGCCACCCAGCATTGTTCATGACGCAGCATCAGTAAATTTAAAACAGCAATTTTTATTCACCCCAGGTGAAAATTTAAAGTGCAAAAAATACCGTTTATTATATCAAAACAAACAGTTACGTGTTTTTTTGACTTTTGGCCCCCCAGCAAATTTTTCATTGGCGCAGCATCTACGTAAATCTTAAAAAACAATTTATATTACCACAGGGGAATTGAAAGGTGCAAAAAAAAAACGTTTATTATACAAAAATAACAGTTTTGTGTTTTTTGACTTTTGCCCCCACAAGGGAGCTCACGGAAATCTTAAAACGCAATTTTATATTCCCAAGGTGAAATTTAAAAAGGGGCAAAAAAAACGTTTAAATTTTACCCAAAAAATAACAGTTAGTGTTTTTTTGACTTTTTTCACACCCAGCATTGTTTTTATTGCGCAGCATCTACGTAAATCTTAAAACAGCAATTCTAATTCACCACAGGTGAATTGAAAGGTGCAAAAATACCGTTTTATTATTTCAAAAAATAAAGTTATGTTTTTTGCTTTTGCCCCCAGCATTGTTCATTGACGCAGCATCTACGTAAATCTTAAAACCAAAATTTTATATTCACCACAGGTAATTGAAAGGGCAAAAAAAAACCCTTTTTTTTTTTCAAAAACATAACAGTTACTGTTTTTTTGACTTTTGCCACCCAATTGTTATTGACCAGCTCACGTAAATCTTAAAACAGCAATTCATATTCCCCCAGGTGAATTGAAAAGGGCAAAAAAAAATGTTTTTTATACCAAAACAAACATTAATTTTTTGACTTTTGCCCCCCGCATTTTTCATTGAGCGCATCTACGTAAATCTTAAACAGCAATTCTTATTCCCACAGGGAAATTAAAGGTTCAAAAAAATCGTTTATTATACCAAAAATAACATTAGTGTTTTTTTTACTTTTTCCACCCGCATTGTTCATTTACGCAGCAACTAGGGAAATCAAAAAGCAAATTCTATATTTACCCCCGGGATTGAAGGTGCAAAAAATGTTTATTATACAAAACATAACAGTTAGTGTTTTTTGATTTTTGGACCCGGGATTTTATTAGCAGCATTTTAATTAAAAACTTAAAACAGAATTTTTATTCCCCCAAATAAAAAGGTGAAAAAAAAAAACCTTTTATTTTAAAACTTCATTAGTTTTTGGCTTTTGCACAGATTTCTTTTCCAGCATTACGTTTTTAAAACAGATTCTTATTACCCAAGGTGAATTGAGGGGCAAAAAATAGGGTTTATATACCAAAAAATAACATTACGGTTTTTTATTTTGCCCCCAGCTTGTTATTGACCTCATCTACTTAAATCTTAAAACGCAATTTTATATTCACCACAGGTGAATTGAAAAAAGGTCAAAAAATAGTTTTTTAAAATTTTTAAAACAAAACATTTGTGTTTTTTTTTTTGGACCAAAAAAAAAACAGTTCATTGAAGCCAGAAATCTTTAAACGCAATTCATATTACCCAAATGTTTAAATAAAAAAACCTTTAAAATTTTAAAATTTTTTTTTTTTTTTCTCTTTTTTTTTTTTTGTTTTTGTTTTTTGTTTTTTTTTTTTTATTTTTTTTTACTTTTTTTTCTTTTAACCCCCGCATTGTTCATTGGGGGCGCAGCTCCGTAAATCTTTAAAACACAAATTTTATTCCAACAGGTGAATTGAAAAGGGGCAAAAAATCCCTTTATTATATCAAAAAAATAACAGTTAGTGTTTTTTTACTTTTGCCACCCCGCATTTTCATTTACCAGGGATCTACGTAAAATCTTAAAAAAAGCAATTTATATTTACACAGGGGAATTGAAAGGTGCAAAAAAAACCCTTTATTATACAAAACATAACATTTTCGTGTTTTTTACTTTTGCACACCGCATTGTTCATTGACGGCATCACGTAAATCTTAAAACAGCAATTCTTATTTACAAAAAGGTGAATTTAAAGTGCAAAAAATAGTTTATTATAACCCAAAAAATAACATTAGTGTTTTTGACTTTTGCCACCCCGATTGTTCATGAGCGCATTACGTAAATCTTTAAAAAAGCAATTCATATTCACCACGGGGAATTTAAAGGGGCAAAAAATACCGTTTATTATACAAAAAATAACTTATTTTTTTTTGACTTTTGCCACCCAGCTTGTTATTTCGGCATCAGTAAAACTTTTAAAAAGCAATTCTATATTCACCAAGGGGAATTGAAAGGTGCAAAAAAAACGTTTATTATACAAAAATAACGTTAGTGTTTTTTACTTTTTTTCAACCGATTGTTCATTGACCAGCATCCAAGTAATTTTTAAAAAAAGCAATTTTTTTTTCACCACAGGTGAAATTGAAAGGTGCAAAAAATCCCTTTATTATACCAAACATAACATTACGTGTTTTTTTTTTGCACACCCAGCATTGTTCATTTTACAGCATCCCCAAATCTTTTTAAAAAGCAAATTTTTATATTACCCCAAAGGGGAATTGAAAGGTGCAAAAAATACCCTTTATTTTTTCCAAAAAATAACAGTTATTTTTTTTTTGACTTTTTCACCCAGCATTGTTCATTGACGCAGCATCTCGTAAATTTAAAACAGAATTTATATTTACCCCAGGTGATTTAAAAGGGGCAAAAAATTGTTTATTATTTCAAAAATAAAAATTACG
Organism: Phyllomedusa bahiana; assembly: GCA_025379985.1. NCBI lineage: Eukaryota > Metazoa > Chordata > Amphibia > Anura > Hylidae > Phyllomedusa > Phyllomedusa bahiana. The sequence goes on from JAODAL010003082.1 coordinate 175,672, forward strand.
TGTTTTTTTACTTTTGCACACCCGCATTGTTCATTGCGCAGATCTACGTAAACTTAAAACAGAAATTTTATATTCACCCCAGGTGAATTGAAAAGGTGCAAAAAATACCCTTTATTATACAAAAATAACAGTTACTGTTTTTTTACTTTTGGGCCCCCAGCATTGTTCATTAGCAGCATCACGTAAATTTTAAAACGCAATTCTATATCCCACGGGGAATTGAAAGGGGCAAAAAATACCCTTTATTTTCAAAACATCCAGTTAGTTTTTTTGCTTTTGCAACCCACATTGTTCATTGACGCGCATTTTCGTAAATCTTAAAACAGCAATTCTAATTCACAAAAGGTGAATTGAAAGGTGCAAAAAATAGGGTTTTTATACAAAAAAAAACAAATTACGTGTTTTTTGACTTTTGCACACCCAGCATTGTTCTTGAGCGCACTAGTAAATCTTTTTAAAACAATTCTATATTCCCCGGGGAATTTAAAGGTGCAAAAAAATGTTTTTTATACAAAAAAATAACAGTTAATTTTTTGCCCTTTTGCGCACCCCGATTGTTTATTGAGCAGCATTACGTAAATCTTAAAACACAAATTTTATTTCCCAAGGGGAATTGAAAGGTGCAAAAAAAAAGTTTTTTATACCCCAAAAAATAACGTTAGTGTTTTTTGACTTTTGCAAACCCCCGCATTGTTCATTGACCGCATCAGTAAAACTTAAAACAGCAAATTCCATTTCCACAAGGGGAATTGAAGGTGCAAAAAATTCGTTTTTTACCCAAAAAATAAAATTTTCTGTTTTTTGACTTTTTGGGACCCAGCATTGTTCATTACCAGCATTTTAACGGTAAATTCCCTTAAAAAAAAGCCCCTTTTCCCCCCTTTTATTTCCAAAGGTTTTTTTAAGTGGCAAAAATATTTTATTAACAAAAAAAAGGGGGTTAAAAAATTTTTTTGGCCCTTTTAAAAAAGCATTTTATACGCGGCTACGTAAATTTAATAAAAAAAGCCCTTTTTCCTTTTTTAAACCCCAGGTTTTTTAAATTGAAAGGGAAAAATTTCCGTTTAAATATGCAAAACTACGTTACTTTTTTTTTGGGGGCTTTTGCGGGCAAACGGGGGAATTGTTTTTGACTTTTTTTTTTACGTTTTAAATTTTTTAAAACAGCAATTTTTTAATTTTTTCCCACGGGGGGAATTGAAGGGGTGCCCCCAAAAAAAATCCTTTATTATATCAAAAAACCTTTTCGTGGGGACTTGAAAACCGTGTTCATGCCAAGCAACCTAACATAAAAAAAAACCAATTAAAATTTCAAAAAAAAGGGGGGTTTTTAAATTTAAAAAAAAATTTTAGTTTTTTATTTAAAAAATAAAGGGGGGGGTTTTTTGAAAAAATTTTGCGCCAAAAAAAACAATAATTTAAAATTTTTAGGAAATTTGGGTTTTACAAGAAAAAACCCCCATATTAGGGATAGTAAATGTCCAGTTCAACTAAAATGGTGGTTGAAAGACTCCTTTTTCCGGCACTTTGTAATCTGGGGGTCAGACAGGTTTAATGGTCATACTGTGGCCCAGGACAAGGACAGTATATGTCCAGTTCAACTAAAATGGTGGTTGAAAGACTCCTTTTTCTGGCACTTTTTAAACTGTGGGTCAGACAGGTTTAATGGTCATACTGCGGTACTGGACAGATATAGTTAGTGTCCAGTTCAACTAAAATGGTGGTTGAAAGACTCCTTTTTGCGGCATTTTTTAAATCTGGGGGTCATGCAGGTTTGGGGCTCATGCTGCGTTCCAGGACAGGGATATTCAATGTCCAGTTCAAGTAACATGATGGTTCAAATCATACTGCCTTCTGGCACTTTTTAATTTGTGGGTGATGCAGGTTTAAGGGTCAGGCTGTGGTACAAGACAGGGATAGTGAATGGTCTGTGACTTTTTTTCTGTGACTGTTATAACCTATGTGTGTTGCCTAAGATGTAGCACGTATCCATTTGACTGTTGTGGATGTTAATTTCAGCTTCTCCAGCCTTGTTTGGGTGTAATAATGAAGGTGTTGTTGCTCTCCCATAGACTTTAATGGTAATCGCTCATAATCGATGCTCACTATCGAAAAACCTTATCGATAGCGGCCGACTATCGACTATCGCTCGATCTCGATAGCCAACGCAATCGCTCAACACTAAAAACAACCTAATTAAATTGTGTACGGATAATAAAAGGTGGGTTTTGCACCTATGAAATACAACAGCAATTACTAGCAAATTTCTGTATCGTAATATAAGTACAAGGTGGGTCTTTGAACAAAACTGGGCTGCGCCAAAGTGAAAACAACCTAATTAAATTGTGTATGGATAATAAAAGGTGGGTTTTGCACCAATGTAATACACCTGCAGTGACTAGAAAAGTTTTGTATCCTAATGTAAGTACAAGTTGGGGCTTTGAACAAAACTGGGCTGCACAAAACTGAAAAAAAAAACTAATTTAATCATGTACGGATACTAAAAGGTGTTTTTTGCACCTATGACATAAACCTGCAGTGACTAGAAAAGTTCTGCATCCGAATGTAAGTACAAGGTGGGTCTTTGGAAAAAAACTGGGCTGCACAAAGTACAAGGTACTATTTCACCAAAAACTGGTCAAAAACTGGTAAATAAAAGCCATTTCAAATCAGGTTCAAAGCAGGGTCTGGGATGCACAATTTACACCCTCCTTTCAAAAGCCTGCCTGCTTGCCTGTCTGTCTGTGTTCGCCCACAACCCGTCCCACCTACCCCGCTGCAGCTGTACAGCGCTAGATGCTTCTTTAAAATTCTCAGCCTAACTAACTAATAGCTGAAATTCTCTAATTTACCTATGTTCTAATGTTCACAGCTAAAAGCATAGTTGTCTGTGTGAACAGAGAGACGCTGAGCTGTATTGAGGAGAAAGCTGACACACGTCCTGCTCTTATGAGACACAGTGACACACTGATGCTGAACAGGAAGGGCTGTTCTATGTAAAACGAGGTCATGTGATTTTTCCAGCCAATGACAACCATACACATCACAGTCATGACGTCGCACACCCAGCTCACCCTGCTCTATGCTCTAAGCTGATTTGATGGCCGCCAAATGACAGTAAGCGCCGAAATGGCGCGATATTAATAGATTATGCACAGATTCTCACCTAAATTATCGCGTGACAGGAAAATTCCGATCAACCTAAAAACCGTGCCGACTTTGTCGATTATAATTGCTCAACACTATCCACCACCAAAAACAAAAAACACTGGGCACTGTCTTACTTTTTAACACTGCGCATGCATCAACATATATAACTATGTGATAGATATAATAATATAAACCCCATGGGGCCTATTGAACCTTTTTTGCTCCTTCAGATATTATTCAAATCCTAGGTAAGTTTACCTATTGCTTCTACCTATTGTATTGTCAGTGTGTTACCTGATTTCTGGTGTAAACTTTCACTTTGTACTGACAACTGCTCTTATCTTGACCAATCAGATTTACACCTGTTACCGTATATTTCTTGCTCCTGACAATTGACCTTGGTTTGTCTTCTGTTGTCAGCCTAAATCCCTCCTGGTACTTTTGCACAGCTCTAACAGTCAGTAGTCTTGAGTTTTAGGGCGCTTACCCATAGGGTAGATTTTCTGCAGAATTTGGCAGGGATTTTGTCATGAATAAGATAAAAATTATCCAGGCTCAAACTGGTCCACAAATGTGCAGAGGAAACAACCGGTGGGCCCCTGGGCATGGTGTGCCCTTAGGTATGATAGATCTGGGTCAGGAAAAAAGGTGGGGAAAGAGGGAGACAACAAGAGGGAAAGTTTAAATGTCATGCACTATGTGCAGTCATGTACAGTAGCTCTAGCATGGACCACTCAGAATTATCTCCATTGGTGGGCCACAGACACCTCAGTTCAACATTGGATTTATCATGGATTTTCCTGCAAATTTTTCTACACTGATTTCAATTGGAGAAGACAAAATCCATAGGAAACATTTCTCTTCAGTTTATCATCTCCCTTTAACAACAATCTCACTAACATCCACAGCAGATCTGCCACTTGTGAACGTACCCATTGCTGGTAGTAAGTGCTCAAAAAGTTACAAAATGAGGCACCAGTCACCTTTTTGTATTTAGGTGAAAGAGTTGCTAAATTCCATTCTATATGCAATATTAGGCTATTGTTGATTGTTTGAAGCCTAAGGCTACGTCTACACAGCAATGTTAAAATGCCATCCAAAATATAAAATGACTTTGCTTTTTGGAAAGGGTTTTGCGGCCAAAAGATATGGTCGGTTTTCGGATTTCCCGCTGGCACAATACATGTGCTGAACAGGAATACGACAGGTATCCGGTGGAAGATAGAACTTGTTCTATCTTCCACGAGACGGCCGGCGGCTTCAGTAGACCACAGCATGGATTTTCTATTAAAGTCTATACACAGCGCTGGATACGGTATGATTTTTGGCAGATTCAAGATCCTGAATCTGCTGAAAATCCGATGAGAATCCATTGCTGTGCAGACAAAGCCTAAGGGAATTTACACGTGGCTAACTTGTTCCACATTTTTTGTAACTGAAAATCAGTTCCATTTATTGAGGTTTCTGCAGCATTCACATAGATTTCTACAGAACTCATACAGATAACTGGAACATGTTATGATCAAATCAGCCACATGTGAATATGCCCTAATAGATCAGTATGGTTTGAGGCCACTGTAAAAAAAAATGTAAAGCTACTGTCATTTCTTCAATTGTTGAACAAGCTCTTTAATCAATGGGAGAAAAGTGCAATAAAAACGCAGTGCAGTTACATCTGTCCGGAAATTCCAACAGTCTAGCACCTTTTCCAATAGTTACATACAGTGAAGGAAATAATTATTTGATCCCTTGCCGAAAGCCATGAACAGTCTATAATTTTAAGGGTAGATTAATTTTAACATTGAGAGATAAAATATCATAAGTAAAATCCAGAAAAATCACATTGTATACATTATATAAATTTATTTGTATTTTGCTGAGAGAAATACGTATTTGATCCCCTGCCTTATTTTAAATTA